>JAPSES010111697.1:0-17656 GCA_029822895.1 Maxillicosta whitleyi | reverse complement strand
TGACACAGTCCACAGACTGACATTGTGTGAGTACTTAGTACTTTTACTTAAGTAAGATTCTTGATGTAGTACTTCTATTTTACTTGAGTAAATATTTTGCAGGGTATTGGTACTTTTACTTAAGTACTAATCTTCAGTACTTCCTCCAGGGGTTTGTGTTAGCAGTTACAAATGTGTAAACTTGGAGTAAATTGATGTGATTCCCTGGACTGAAAGAAAGTTGTTGGCTGATGTACCCTTGAGCAAGGTACTTAACCCCATGCGCCCACTGCTCCTAGCATGCAGGGTGTTTGACGCATGATGATCTAGTGATGGTTAAAGGCAAAAGACAAATTTCGGTGTGTGGTGCACGTTTCCGCGTGTAACAAACTACTGACAAAATAAAGATTCTGTTCCATTCTATGAGATAAATAGCGTTGAATAACACATGAATGGATGAAAATGTGTAAGTATAGCACGCCAAATGCCGTAAGAACTGCCATGACATACAACGCAATGTCATGAGATCAGACTGACAGGTTGGATTCTTTACACTGCAGCTTTAAATGAACAACTTACACAAGGTTACAGAGGTGAAAAGATGAAACAGACAGGAACTCATGGATGTTGTCTGTCTATAAAGTCCTTCCTGTCGACTGTTTGTTATTACTTTTGCTGTGTAAAGGGGGCTGGAAAGTACTCTGCACATCAGCAACTTTATTCACTTTTTTGGATTGTTGTGGCAACTTCAGGAAGGCTGACTATGCCATAAAAATGTTCCTGTTGGAGTTGGTGATAAATGTCAATCTGAAGATGTTACATATGAAGCCCATCGTCGTTATTCCTGTGAAATATTCCAGGTTACAGAGCAGGAAAACCAGACCTTAGACACTGGTTGGACTCATGAAACCCTGTCGTAACTACAGAAAAAAATGATTTAATTCATTATATTTTAGGCACTATTCCTCCTAAAGTTGGAATAATCTTGTTTTCAGACACATTTTTCTTTTTATTCCTATTTATACACATTTAATCACCTTTGATCGTGTGTGATAATTACATACAGAGTTCCAGTAAACTTCATCTATCAAGAATCGTCACTATCATTTCATGAGAAAAGGTGATATTAGAACCGTCAAACGCTTTTAATCAGATTAATCACGCGGTTGCTGTGGATTAATTTTAATTAACCACGATTAAATATGATTCAATTTGGATCTATATTAATCACGTTTCATTTTACGTGAGCAAACAGCTTCAAGAAAGAAGGAAATATATAATATACTTAACGAGTTCTTCGCAAGCTAGGCGTAGCATTAGCCGAAGTGCTAGCAGAATCCCTGGCTAACATATGCTTTGTGTTAATATGGAATTTGAAGCTGGAAGTGCTTCGGTGAAAAGAAAACTCCATCCTGCAGAGTGTGTTTAATATTTATGTCGCTCGACTGTTCTATTTTGGGGGTTTTTTGTCCTCATATTTCCAACCAATGTGCTGTTTAGCGTCTTCCACCTTTATGGGTTGGTTTTGCCGCCTGTTAATATATCGAATCAACAGCCCATTTGTTCATGTGCAACGCTGACCATGTGAAATTGCCTGAAATGTGTAACCAGAGATGTTCATAGTCATTCTAGGCTGCATTAATTATGTAAAATTTTTAATCCATTGAATCATGATGGTTGATTAATCCGCATTAAAGTGTTAATTTTGACAAACTATTTGATTCCAACTTGATGGACAATGGTGTTTAACTTTAGTAATGTTTATAGGATGTTTGCTGCAGCCTTGTCCCTTTTAAGAAACAACACTAATAAAGCTAACGAAACAAAACAAAACAAAACCATGACAACCAGGTATAAAGACAAACTCCTGAGACCCGGCAATGCATTTTGTCCTCTGTAGTTGATAGTTTTACTTAAAAAATGCTCTCCATTGTACAGGACATTCCATAAAAAAACAAATAAATTATTTTAAAAATGCATCATCAGTTTCCAATCAAGACAACTGTTCGATGTAAAAAAAAAAGCTACAATTTTCACTTTCCTGGGTGCCAGAAGGTTAAACACACCCTCTGTAATGCAGGATTTAAGACTAAACTATAACAAACTGGTGGAGTAGCTTTGAACAGTCCAACAGAACACACTCCCACTGTTCAGACTTTTCAGGAACCACTCGGGCAAACCTGATGAAGTGTTCGCTCAGACGCATTCCTATCTGGTCACTCAGGACCAGACTATTCAGAGCGGGTCTGGGACACATTTGTCCACATTCCTCTATCAGTCTCAGCAGGTATTTGTCCTGGGATGCATTGAGGGACTGAATATTCAGCTGATGTGCTCTGTGTAGTGCACCGACAATGTCATGTTAAAGCATTTAGAAGATGTCAGAAATGTCCAAAAGGCTCATGAAGATGTATGGGAACAGTTTATGTAATCCAGTAGAAATGAATACTTCAGTTTTAGGCATTTCAATATCCAGTATGTCCATGCGATGGCTACGGATAATATAACATAATATAATAAAAGAATAAACAGATAGAGAGAGAGAGACAGACAGACAGAGAGAGAAAGAGAGACAGACAGACAGACAAAAAGAGACAGAGAAAGAGAGAGAGACAGACAGACAAAAAGAGAGAGAGACAGACAGAGAAAGAGAGAGAGACAGACAGAGAGAGAGAGAGAGACAGACAGACAGACAAAAAGAGAGAGAGACAGACAGAGAAACAGAGAGACAGACAGACAGATAGATAGATAGATAGATAGATAGATAGATAGATAGATAGATAGATAGATAGAATTAATTATAAATGTAGTTTGTTGAACTTCTAATTATTGTGTGTGCTGTCATTTTAGGCTATAGATGAGGGTCTTTATTTGCATAATGAGCGGGAAAGTCCGATCTGATCGGAGGTGGTCACTCTGGACATGTCCTGAAAGGTTTTCTTAATACCTGGTGTGGACAGACGCTCTTACACCTGGACGTTTGTGTTCAGATATGTCATAAAGGACGTCAATGTAAGGTCTGAGCTGGACCTAAAAGTAAACAGCAGCAAACAGAAAGACTAAAACATACAGACTAATGCAGGACTAAAGACTCAAAACACACAAAACAAACAAGGATAATGACCAAATAAATAAACTTAGTCTCTAAAACAGGTTAAGGACCCCCACCATATCAGACGTCAGTATAATATTAATTACACTGTTAATTAGTTGCACAGAACCATAACCAGCACCGTTACAGTCTCACTCAAGCCCATTGGTTTTGTCCACACTGTATATAGTATATTTTTAAACTTTATTTTACTTGTTTTGTTCTTCATCTTACTTATTTTATTTTATTGCTCCACCCCCTAAAGAAGAGGCAAGGCGTGTTGTTTTTGGTTTGGTTTGTTTGTTTGTTTGTTAACACTTTAGCATCAAAACTATTGGTCAAATTCATACCAGATATGGTTTATACTGTAGATTACCAGTGATTGGGTTCATTAGTTTTTGGGAAAAGTAGATCAAAATTTAACACTTTTTACATGAATTGTTTTATATATATATATATTTTTTTTTTCCCCATTTACTTTTAATGGGCAAAATTTCACATGTCTGTAGCAGCAAAACTATTGGGTGAATTCATACCAAATAGATTTTATAGATTACCAGTGACCCAGAATGGATCTCGTTACATTTTGGGAACAGTAGGTCAAAGTTAAAAAGAAAAATTTAGGAATTTTAAAAAATCTTCCCATTTACTTAATAATAATAATAGACAAAATATGTGCGAGGGGCGGGGTTTATTGTGCCTGGCACTACTTCTTTTATTTTATTTTTCACCACATGCTCCATGTTGTATATATGCACCAAACCACTAATGTGAACCCGCTTTACTTACATGGTACTAAACAGGATTCTGATTCGGACACTAAAGAAGGTTGGACCCTTCTGTGCTTCACCTTCTTACACCAAACATTCTGCTTCCCTCTGTGTTATTTCACCTGTGCTTTTTCTTCAAAGCTCACACCCGGGCAGCCAAGGCAATCTCACTAAGTGTGATGTGCAAACATTAACCTCCCTTTCAAGTCAATGGAGTTCTGGGTCAGTAACAGCTCAACACAGACCAGCGTTTCTCCACCATCAGCAGGTTTTGTCGTTTGCACTCTCCACATCCCATCATCTCTCCCTGAAAGCCCCAAGTCCATTCCTCAGCAGATTACCGTTAACTCCGCGGCTGGCTTTTCCATTTTGTAAACCCCACCTGCATTCTCGGTCTTATCTGTGACTTCTAAACTCAAGGATGAGGAAACGGGTCATTTCCTTTGCGTTATATGTGACTCCAGATACAACCAGATGGTTTCCAGAAGAAAAAAAAATCTGTGTCAAGTTTTGACACGTTTCATGAAGACACTTCCCATTAACCGATTAGCTGAAAATTGCTAGGAGTAGATCAATATTTGTAGAAGTACACATTTTTGTGTTCTGTCCAAGAGCATGAGGCACAAACAGAAATGTAAAACAGCGGTTTGTGGGTTTTTTCATTGAAATTTTGTAGATAGTTTGGTTTTACAACAGACCGAGTTTGTCTGTTCTTGTTTTTATTTATTTGTTGGTTTATTTGAGAACACTGTATGTAACCAAGGATCCCTGAATAGATGTTATAGAGTCAAAAAACAGTATATTAGAACTTCTAAAGCTACTATATGGTGCAGGTTAACAGATAAAACCAGTGTGCATCACCTTTGAGAAGCAAACCAGAGCCAGTGGTGGAATGAAACCATTTACAACCATATAAAAATAAAAATATTGGGTAATTATATGGTCCATTTTCTATTTTATCCTTCAATTCCACTGTATCACAGACACTAATTTTTATTTATTTAATTTTACTTCACCCCCTGAAGAGGAGGCAAGAGTTATTGGTTTTGGTGGAATTTGTTTGTTTGTTTGGTATTTTAATATTTTAACAGCAAAAATACTGGTTCAATTCATACTACATAGCATTTATAGAATAGATGTCATTACATTTTCAGTGTCAAAGTTATTATTTTTTTTCCATTTACATATACTGGGTGAAATACACATGAGGGCTGGGTATTATTTTGCCTGGAACCACTTGTTTATTTTAGAGTTGCATGACAGCCTTAGTTTCTTTTACACATTTTCATCCCCTTTCTGTCTATAATTCACCAAGTATGTTAATGATATTTAATAAAGCAAAGAATGCAGTGTTTTCCTATATAGGCTGAGTGTTAAATCTTCCCCATTAACCTAAATAAACCCTTTAAAACCCCATGGATGTACAATAAAAGGTAAAAACCAGGCTATTTTACAGCTGATTTTACAGGTACATAGATACAAATATATGACTAAAGTATAGAATATGATGCATTGCAGATTAGCAAACAGTATATAATGTAATTCAATTCACTTTGCATCAGTAGCAGTTTTTTTTTTCTTTTGCAAATTTTAAAAAAAGAAAAATCTGATTAACCTGTATTCATACATGCAGACATTGGAGTATTGGGGAGAAATCGAGGTGTGTTAATCCGAATTCTCATAATCAGATAACTGGCTGTTACATTATCCTGTTGTCATGACCAATTAGAAAATCTGATAACGATTGGAGTATTGGTGTCCATGTAAACAGGCTCACAGACCTACTGACAGTTGGAAAATGATCATAAATAATTATGCATACAATGACTTATACTCCTTTAAAGAAATTATACGACTCCACAAACCAAACACTAAAGGTCAAAAGACTTGTGGTCGTATTTTTATTTCTTCAGTTTTGTGGATTTGAGCCCTGATGAAGTCAAGACGGATTGTGAATGGATACTAGAAGCTGCTAAAGGTCAGAGTCCTAACAGACATTACCAGTGTTGGTCATAATATCCCTGTTTTTAGGACACGTTACACACTAGATTTATTTCTGTGTGTTCTGCAGCAGAGGGAT
The DNA here is from genome assembly GCA_029822895.1 of Maxillicosta whitleyi. Classification (NCBI taxonomy): domain Eukaryota; kingdom Metazoa; phylum Chordata; class Actinopteri; order Perciformes; family Neosebastidae; genus Maxillicosta; species Maxillicosta whitleyi. Next base: position 11,736 of record JAPSES010111697.1, on the reverse strand, counting down.
TTTACACGTTTTATGACCCTTACAATTTGTTGAGAGAAATAAGAGGTTAACAAGACATTCTGCAAGCACATTCCTACTATAGTAAATTGATCAGCTGAAATCCCCTAAAGTGGTCAAATTATATTTCCCCAGAAACAAGAAAATAACAAGTCATGGTTAAATTAATGGAGGAATGGAGGAAAACGTGGTAAAAATGAAGCACGTGAGGACATTAGGGTTTCTGAGGCCAAAGCCAGGAACAAAAACCCACATGTACCAAGAAGAGAAACTGAAATTTATGAATAAAAGATGCAAAACCCTGGCTGTCTGTACAAAAAATGGGAAGAAATACCATAATTTATAAGAATAAAGTCATACCCACTCATCGCATAAAGGAGAAGTTGGAACATTTTGTGAGTTTATATTTTCATTTGGGGTTTGTCCAGTCCAACACAAGTGAAAGTTGCTGCTCGTAACCAGAAATATTTCTATTTTAATCTCATAAAAGTACATTATTTTCAATAATAATGACCTTTTTTTTTTAAACTATGATTTTATTCTCAAAATATTGCGACTTTATTCTCATAGTGACAAGTGTTTTTATTTTCTTATGTAGCCCTAATACACTGTCGTAGAAGGTTTATCCATTGGTTGATATAATAAAAAAGTAATTTCTCTAAAATGAATCATAAATGTTCAGTTACATTCTCGGATAAATTGAAGAAGTGATGATGTTGCAACAATATTGGATACGTTTGATTGAATGTTCGCGTCTATTTACTTCAGGATTTGACAAATAACTTCTAATAATAGTTTCAGTTTGCACATTTCCTCATAAAATGTGCACAGACAGGAGACAAAAGCTAAAAAAAACACTAGAATGAACTTTCTATCAAACCAGTAAATTCTATTTAACCCAAACCAGTAAAGCAAAACAAGGGGGAAAAAAAGGTAAGAAAAACAAGAAAAAACTCAGGAGGAAAATAGATAAATAATATTAATAAGAAAAATAAGGTAATGATGATAACGGCAATACTATTGTAATATTCATAGTAGTGATAATATAAAGCAAATGACTAGAAATAATAATAATAATGATAATAATAATTAGAAGATGATGACGATGATTTTCTTATTCAATTATACATAGAACATTTTGTGAAATTACATGTCTATATTACATTACACAGTACATTTGACTAAATAGTAATATTTATGAAAATGCAAATATATGTATTATTATTAATAATAATAATCTATACTTCAGAAGCAGTCATGTATTTTTTGTGTGAATGTTTCAGCAGGTGTACAAAGACATGTAATATATACAAATGAATAAATTAAAGGTAATTATAGCAGTGAGAACAAACAAGTCTGCTATAAAAAACTGTTATATTGTTGTCTAATTTATACAAATGGCACAGATATATGAAAATTGTTATCAGAACTACATAAAACCTCAAATTAAAATGTCATGAATAAAAAAATAAAACAAAGAAACATTAATATTTTCCTTGGAGTCATATTTTCTGGCATAATTTCGTTGAGATTTTACTCAATGTTCTGAGCATTAAGAGGCTTTGTGTTATATTTAATAACAAATGTGAAGAGGGGCGAGGGGGTGAGGGGTCCCAGGGGCCGACCCATGGAGCCGGACACCAGGAAGACGACATCCCTGTCTGTCTGGGGCAGCGGACCACCCAGCTGGACCCGCTGATCCAATTGGCTCACAGCAGATTACCGTGCAGGATGCTGGCTATTCACAGAAACCGATCAGTAGAAGCATGGGAAAATAATGCACAGGAAACGCATTATATTTAGAGCAAAATCTCCCTGATTGTTTAATTTGGTTTCGGTCTAAACGGAGCTGGATTTTCTGTTTCTACCCAGGAATGTTGTGTCATCTTAACCCCTGCACAGGTCAGCAGACAGAGCTACGCCGCCGTAGAAGAAGCAAGAACTATTTAAAAACGCCTCATTTTTTTACAGATATAGTGAAACTGTATAAATATTTCAATCAATTACGACGCGTTTCCACATAAAATAATACACTTCGGATGAAACTAGGTCAAAGAAAATGGAATCCTGGACTCTACAAACTGTGTCTCACGCTTGTAAATACTTTCAAAACTTAACAAGGTAATTTCTCACCGTTATTCACATTCCTGTGATGAAAACCCAACATCTCGTCCAATTAGACTTAGACAAATTTTATTGAACCAAAAGGGAAATGACTTGGTCACAAGAGCTCAGTTACTTACAAAAAACACTAGGAAAAAAAACCTTACCTCTGCAAATGTTGTGACGTAAAAATTCTATCGGTCCGGTCCGAAAAAAACTAAACGTTGGTGGACCGGTTTTTTGGACCGGATCAGAAATCCATACTTGTTACTGATACACAAAAGGAGGCCTGCCAGGAAAAGTTCTCAACGTCTTTTCTTTGCTTGTATCGCGTAAGACACCAAGGAAAATACAAAAAAACTTCAACGCTTGTCTCGAAAGCCACACCGCCATTTTGAAAATTTTGTCCAATCTCGCGAAAACTCGGGGAAGATCTCGCGAAAGCTGCACTTTGACCAAAACCGCTAGAGGGCGAATCCCTTTTGAGTGGATAGCAGGTTTCAGTCGCAGTAGAAGAGGAGAAGTTTGACAAATGACAATGTATTCATTATTGTATTATTTTATATTTTGTTTAATAAAGTGTTCAGTTCTGTTCAGATCTCAATTGTCCAAATCTTTGTAATGGTTACTTATGTGTTAGCATTTAGCAACGCAGAATTCAAATATTAGGTAATGAAAAATTACTATGTACTGATACTACACCCATAAATCATATGCTAGTAGACAACTACTGTACAGAATCAGGTACAGGTACAGGTCCGGACATGATCCTCTGGACCTGGACCTGAATGAGGCAGACCGGTACCCACCCCTAGTGGCGCCCGTACCGCACACTCAGTCTTTGGGCGCTACATGTGAAACCCAACTCCCTTTGGACTCCATCAGCGGCAGATTAATGGTTCTGAATAATCCTGCACACAACCAGGAAATAAAACACCACAAATTAACAAAGGTCATAGGACCCGTGATCCCTTTTCCACACTTCAAGCAAGATCTTGACTTGAGCCTCAAGTCAAGATCATGATGTGAAGTACAATTGTGAATTGATGTGAGGAGCTCTTAAAGGTCACAGTCTTAACAAACTTCACCAGCGTTGGGTAATGAGACAAAACACTAAGCCTTTGAGTCTGATTAAGTATCTCTATGGCCGTTTAAATTATCTTTATGACGCATATTGTACATATCTTGACAAAATATAGTGTGTATTCATTCAGAGTACCAGACTTAAAAATGAGAATTTTCCTCGGATATGATGTCATTATCACTTAATAAAATTATTTAGGGTGGATTACATAACCTGTGTCCTAAAAATAGAACCTGGGCCCTTAACGCATAAGGACAGAACATATAGAGATGACATCAAATTTGACAAGGTCCCCATATCAATATATAAAGATACTGACGATACCAAGAAAAGATGTTCAAGACCAAAACAGGAAAAACAAACATTAAAAAAATGTCCTAATGCGAATGTAAACTACGCTCCAGTGTTTTTGTTTCCATGTTAGAAAACAGGATTCACATGAATATTTCAAAAAATTAATGTGTGAAAAGAAACAGGGAGGGTAATTCATTTTATTTTACCAGGATTAGTTTTAATTTTGGTGAAAAAATTAAAAAAAAAAAAAAAAAAAGGCCTCTAAAAATGTAATTGTCTTATTTAATTTTATTTATTTTGTTTATGTTTTATTCGCCTTATGTAAAGTGTGTTTGAGTACCATGAAAGGGCTATAAAATTAAAATGTATTATTATTATTATTTATAAGACCTGCAGATTCAATAACCTCTATATAATACATTTCTATAGACCTGCCATTATGTTATTGTAGTATTCATATTTGTTTTCATATCCATATTCCTTTTATGTTTACTTTATTTTACTTTCCTCACTATTATCCTTACTATCTTCATCATGTATTTTTATTTATATTAATAGTGCTTTTATCGCTGTGATAGGTTACTGCTTTCACTATTTTTATGGTATGATCTTATCAGTTTTCTACATTTATCCCACTTTTAATACTGACCTTCAGATTTTAGTTTTCTTTTTGATTATTGCATAAACTCTTTATCTCTACTGTAATACTACTTGGAAACATGGAACGTGCTTTTAAACATGGAATGTCTAAAAGCACTACTTTTATCAGTACAATGACATAGATATTGATGTAAGAACTGAAGTGATTCGGGTTTTTATCAAGAAAACATAAAAAATGCATAGATACCAGCTCTAAAATTAAACTATTAGGAGCTATTTTGTCCAAACAAATGTACCTTTAGTTGTACCAGGCATTAAAATGAACAAGAAACTGAAGAAAACAAGGGTGGTCTAATAATTTTTTCCACGCCTGTATGACCCATGTGGATATTCAAAGACTCCATAGTGAATGTTGAAAGTCTGTTATCTTCTGCAATATTGATTCCTTGATATATTGATTCACTAAAATTCCTGTTTGATAAATGACAGTGGATATGAATGTTTGTTTTTATGTCCCATTAATCATATATTTGGTGAAAAGTAACTTTTCCTTAGTTTTGTCTGTTTTCATACAATAAATTTATGAACATCAACATGATAAGTAAAATAAATGTAGGAAGATATCTTATCTATATATCTATATTAGAATAAATGGTGATAAATTGCGCCAGAAAGTTTGGCACATACTAAAAAAAAACAAAAACAAAAAAAATTTCTAGGTTTTAATTGTCAAAACAAAAAAGCCAAATGCTAAAGCGTATTGTTAATAGCTGCAGGGAACTCCACTTCCCACAATGCACGTCGTAGCAAATTTCCAAAAATGCCCAAGTGACCTATCGACTCTGTAAACAAATGGACACTTTGAAATCATTCACTGTGAGATAAGAGATTCAGGTGCGTAATCACAGACAGATTTATGAATTCATGATACTTAGGCTACGACTCAAGTTTTACAGATTGGACGAAAAATTGGCGATAAAAGTCATTCGCATGTCTTCGCATATGGATCACTGGCAATCAGCCGTGTTAAATCAACTCATTTTTTTTAGCTTCTTCTAACTTTTGTTTGCTCTTGTTTTTCCTTGGTTTTTCATGACAATACGTGTGAGTAACTTTAAGTGACTGGTTTGAAAGAGTGAATTATTTAACCCTTAATCAGGCAAATGACTTTTAGTCATATCTGCAAACATTACGTATGGGGCCAATCCCATGTCATGGTGAGGTCAAGAAGCATCTTGGTGTTTATAACATTGTACAGTGATGCAAAAAGATTCTGTAGAACCTGTAAATAATGAATATAACTGAATTTTTTTTGTTTATGACCTTTTAACAGTCGTTTTTATCCTTGGCCCTTGCAGCCCTATCATCAGTTCATTGTCTGTCCATCTGTCCGTATGTGCAGAAACTTTGGCATGGACTAAAGGCTGAGGGTTTTCAATTATGGGCATGTTATGTTGTTGCACGTGTTTACTATTTAGCAAGTGCTGCTGGGATATTTAATGGCAAGAGAAGGGAGGCTAAGACATTTCAGTGATTTCCCAATAATGTGCTAGTGTTTTCACACCATAAATGAGCCAAATAATGGTTCTGTTTGATCTGGACCTTCTTTAGTACCCTTCGTCTTAGTCTGCGGTGCAACTTAAAGACAGCTTAATGTTAAAATAAATAGTTTAACTGTTCATTTAGTCTGGTCTTTACAAACTTAAGCCAGAACTTACTTAAGTTTGCAAAGTCTACAGTAGTAATGAGGCTAAACATTATTCATCTGCTAGTGAATGAAGAGGTCTGTAGGTTTAACATGGAGGCAGATTCCAGAAACACATGTAAAGTTGAGCCTGTATGTTTAGTGTGGGTGTTGATGCTGATGGGACAGGAAGAAAGCTCATTATGTTTCATGGCCCCCGGAAACCGACTAGGATTTTGTGGCATCAGCAGAAAGCGCAGGGAGGATCTTATGGCGGCAGACGCGCTTGCTTGTTATTCTTCAATTAAAGCCTAAAGCTCTACAAACTAAAAGAGTGTGTTCTTGTGCAGTGGTGTCCTCCTCATCCCTTCAGATTAGGTTACATCATAGCACAGAGACCGAGACTCCCTCACATCTTTAACCCCTCCCGTTCTAAGTCTCCTGATCTGCCTCAACCGTCCCGGAACATGAAAGTGATGCGATGGGTTTTCCAGTCTTTGGTTGCACACATGTTATCACTGTGACTCCTCTGCACGTACAATCAAGACTAAATATTTGTGTAGGAAGCATGTGAGAGGTCCTCCAGGCCCTCAGCTAGCCCCCGGAGCCAGAGGCAAGACCGGGTGTCTGCGTCTGGTAGGACAAAGAGCTCCTCGGGACACTTAAAGAAAGCGGAACGATGACCTTCGTGGACGTACAGTTTAGATGCGAGGGCATTTGAGTCAAGGTTGTCGGTCTAGACTTTAATGCAGATCAGTCGCATATATCACAATAAACCATAACTCGTTGTACAGTAACTTATCACAAGTTCATAAACACAGCTGGTACATTGTATCAGGCATGTATCATAAACAGTCTGAGGATACAGTCGACTGTACTGAGCCCCATTTGGCATGGTACCGAGAGCTGAAGAGACGCAACAAAGCAAACTTGTCAGATAAAAGTCATGGGAAGGAGAGGAAAGGGTAGCATGTACCTTTAAAGATGCTATTATTCCCTTTAGATCTAGGTGTGGTAGAAACACATACTAGATTATCCCATAGGACACGTACTGGAGGTTTATTCATTAACTCAAAATTGAGTTAATGAAACATATGAGGTGACCTTTGTGGTCTGTGGAAAGATATATGTTTGGAGGAAAATTTAATGCACTTCATACTCAATCCAAAGTGCACAGAGTACGCACGCAGGAAGAGAACGAATGATAAAAACAATAAAAGCACACATGGGAAAAAAGCAACAGGCTTTAGGTTGGATTTGAAAGAAGTCAGACAGTCTCTCTTCTGGCAATTTGTTCTATATCTCAGGTACATAAACTGTGTTTTTTTTACCCTGCACTGTTCAAAATCCTACAAGGGGTTATATGTAATATTCTAAATTCTCAGCAAAGGAGGGAATTCATGTCCCAGCGCACACGTAGAACTATAAAACCACCAATGAATCAATGCTATGCATCTACAGACTCGGTTAATGAATAAAGTATAGAGCTGGATTAGATTTCTATAGCGCTTTTCTTGTGTTTTGCCCAAGGAAACAACACCATACTGACTAGGACGGAGCTGGATTCGAACCACCAACCCTTTGATTATTGGATGACCCACTCAACCTCCTGATTTCTTGCCGCAATACACATCTGTATTAGGGTATCATCAAATTTTCATCTTCAAACGAAAACTCAGATATTTATTTTGGCATGTCAATCAAAATAACACTGTCTTATAATCTTCACATACTGCATCAGCTGATAGTTTACATTATAGCTCTGTTTTTGGACACAAAACAGCCACGGTAAAACCACAAATCACCTGTTTTCTGTACTGTTTGTGTTGTCAATATCTGCACTGAAAATCTGTTTCAAACAAGGTCAGAACTGTCATAGTTTAGTCAGAACTGTCAATTCACGAAGGACAACTTAGCAAAAATAATAGCACAATAACTTCATACCTTCATAAGCCTCATAATCAAACTCACTTGTGTTTCAGCATCAAACTCCATTTTTTTTTTCATTCAGAGCTGTGTCCAGTGGTGAAAAACAACAACACTGCTTCTTGCTTTTATCACTTTATCACTTTCTCAGCCTGTAAAAGCAGCAGATTGACTCAGTACTCCCTCTAGTGGCGACAATCCTGATTGACTATGAAGTTAATTATATTTAGTGTCATAACTTTTTTTTCCTGAACACTGAAATTACACTTTTTAGGTCATTTTTCTGTATTTGAAAGTAGGAATACGACATTTATCCCCTCTAATAATGTGTTTAACTGGGATCAAAGTGGCTAAAAAGATGCAATATCAATAAGATCTGAGATTATGTCAGATTGTCGTTTAGGGTCTGGTAAAGTTTCATACTCTAACACTAACAGTTATTGCAGATAATTCAGTTTATCAGACAGGGGCAGTTGTTTATTTACCTGCTTGATTAGCTTCAGCTACTTGCTGTGGCCTTCGTCAGAAGCGTCACATGTTGTTGTTGTGACGTGTCTTATAGGCTGTTTAGATGGGTTGGTCAGACAGCCGGAAAAGGGAACAACACACAAACTCACAAGAGCAGCAAAAGAACAACCACCCCAAGAAAACTCAAAATCAGCCATATCTGACCATTACACAAGAGAAAACCACACTACGGACTGGAACAAAGCCAGGGTCATCTGAGCTGAAAGCATCAGATACAATCGCTGGATCAGGGAGGCCATTGAGATGTGGAAACGCACGCCAAGGACAATGAACAGGGACGGCGGAACAAACACCTTGTCGCACGCCTGGAAAAGATGTCAGACAGTAGAGGGCATAACCTCTACCAGCTGTCTGACCAACCCATCTAAACAGCCTATAAGACACGTCTCAACAACATCATGTGACACTTCTAACGAAGGCTACAGGAAGTAGCTGAAACTAGTCAAGCAGGTAAATAAACAGCTGCCCCTGTCTGATAAATGAAAGATCTGTAATAAAATTGTCATTTAGTTGAACTTAAAAACATCATTGATCCCAGGACAAAAACAGGTGATTAATGGGTTTAATTACCAATCACACTGTAGAAGCCAATTACATAATAATGACCGATTACGTAATAAATTTGATTTTTTTTTTTTTTTAAGCCAATAATGCAATAACCAACCGATAACGTAATAAGTTATTACTTTATGGGTCAAAAGTTATTACCTCATTGGTCCAGGACTTTTATTATGTTATTGGCCAATTATTACATTATTGGCTTATTACATTTTAAAATGCATTTGAATTACATAATGGGTCGTTATTACGTTATTGGCTTCTACACACAGTCCAAAGGAAACATCTACAGGAAGAACGTGCGTCTAAATGAGCAGGAACTACCTCTTCTTTGGAAACTGCTTCTAAACTGAAGAACTAGATGTTACTCCAAAACTAGCTAACCTTTTCGGCGATAAACATTCATTGATTTGTTGACATGTAATAACAATTTAAGGTTAATTTCCTGGAATACAATGTAACTATCTGATAACTGAGATTAGATTCTGAGTTTTCCTGGAACTTCACCCATCCACCCATCAGCATTCTGGATCATCTGAACTGTCTGAGAGCTGAGACATGTGAAAGGCCTGTTACAGTACTCCAGTCGGAATGAGATAAAAGTACGTATACGTTTCTCTCGATCACGGTTGAGCTCACTGTGGGTGGAAATCACACCGACATGCAAAGTTGGAGCAATAATCTTAGTAAATGTTTACTTGTCCTACTTAAACTGTGTCACAACTTGTGTATTAATCTTTTAACATACGCTCTGTTCATGGAACCCGAACCATAAAGATTAGTCTTAGGGTTCTGTTATAATCCTAAGAATCAGTGTTAAAACAGGGGGAAAAAAAACCTTATTATACTGTATTTGACAGGAAGCATGTTTATTTTGTAGTTTCAGCGTTGAACCCTTTAACCCCTGTGACATTATTCCAGGTAAACGTGCTGCTGTGAAGTTTTCGTCTGTTTCAGGTTCATAAAAGCTGCTGTGAGTATGTGCTGGTGTTCCTTTTCCTCTGTGGTTTTGTTTTACTGTGTGTTTTAGGGTCAAAACATGTGGAATAACTCAAAAAGACAGGAATTGAAGTTTGGCAGTTGTTTTTTTTTTTGTTTTGTTTTGTTTTACTACATATGGCACTCAGAATATACATCAGTAAGAGATTTAGGATGTTGAACATGAACTGTGAACTGGAACAAACTAACTTTATTTTGGGGCTCTTTTTCTAAATCAGCTGTTTTTTGGCACCTGGGCACGGTCAAAACAAGGCAAGTCAGGACAACACTGCAAATAATAATAATAATAATTAGAAAAATCAAAATATAAGGAAAACTGTATTTAAAAAAAAAAAGCCTGAACTGTTTAGTTTTTATTGCGAGTCTGTCTCACTCACTGTTCTATTTTAATTTTAAGTGCCCTGAGCATGCTCAGATGTCTATGGTTCAGAACAAGATATATTTTATCAGCATGTTTTGAAATTTTAAGTTACATTTTAATGAATATTTAATAAACCATACAGTGTGAAGACTCACCACAGACACATCAGGGGTTAAAGGGTTAACCTATGGGAATTTACTTGTCTATGACTCAAATTTAACCCTCACCTCATCCCTAAACCTTAACATTCACCAACATCACATATTAACAGATTAAATTATTAAGAAGAAAAGTCTGCAGCTTCACAATTCTGCTCACTGTACAAAAATGTTATTTCATTAAAAAAAAAAGGAATTTGTTAGTATTTGTCCATTTCCTGTTCGTCTTCAAATCTGTACGTCATCTTTAAAGCTCATTTATTGGACTTCAACCTATGTTCTTCCGCTGTTATTGTTGTCATATCACATGAACATGGAAAAGCATGAAGGTAATCATAAGCCCGGTTGTTAAAGGGGGAAGTGTCTTTCCTGTTGTGGGGCAAACAAATGTGTTTTGAGTGAAAATACTGCGTTCTATAAACTGGAAACCCGTTGCTAATAGACAATGTGGAGTCCACAGAGTGTCCTCACAGGGAAGTGATGAGTTGAAATGCAGTCTTAATACAGGAATGCATGCTTTCAAAGTGAGCTCTATGTCATATCTTCCATACGCAACCATACGTGTTGGCACATATTTCAGCCATTTACCCTCAGGTTGACTCACTCTACATGATTCAAGGCTATACCATCCTTTTTTTTTTTTCCTCTGTAAAATTAATATAGGTGGAGTGTTGCATAGGATATACAGTACCTGTGGAATATTTCCTTGCCCCGCCCTTTACTCATCAAACATTATGGATACAAAGCTTTTCTTTAAGTTACAACACCTGCTGAGTAGTCTGCTGACTTTGGGATGGGTGTATTTTTCCACGCACCGTTTCTCTCATTTGTGAGTTTACTGAATTTGATGGATGGATGTTCTCTTGATAGTTTACAGCAAGTGAAGTTAACTCTGGGTTATTGGACGACACACAGTCTTCAAAGCAGCTGTGGGAAGTCAGAGAAACTACTCAAGTGTTGAAATGAGAATGATCAAATCGGAAAAAGACCTCAGTATTTTCACAACTATGATGCTAATATGGTTAGATAGTGTTATGTAATCATTTATACGGCAACCATAGAGATTCACATTTTCAACCTTATTATGTGTGTTATTGCAAGACTTTATTACTTTAGTGACTTTTTTTTATTATGTAGAAAATCAAGGTTAAGGAAATTACCATATTTGGTTCCTTGTCTGTAGGTGGCAACAAAAATAAAAAGAAAATCCAAGAAGTAAATATAAAAAATATATGTAATGTGAAAGGGCCATGCATTTTAGAACATTACAACAACACAAGTGCTGATCCAGACACCTGGCAACATACAGGCGTGGAAAAAATTATTAGACCACCACTTGTTTTTTTCAGTTTCTTGTTCATTTTAAAGCCTGGTACAACTAAAGGTACATTTGTTTGGACAAATATAATGATAACAACAAAAATAGCTCATAATAGTTTAATTT
>JAPSES010111682.1:7113-17658 GCA_029822895.1 Maxillicosta whitleyi | reverse complement strand
ACTGTCTCCATGACGACAACCAGTAACACAAAGTAGCACCAAATCCTCCTTTAAATAGAACAGTCTCCAAGACTTTGTACCTGTTGTCATTTGTATGAGTGATCGGAGTTGATCACCAGTGACAGACAGATCAATTGCATGTTCATTTTTTAGTACCAGCAAACAAATTTGCACTTGTTACTTGCGATCTTAGTAAATCAGACCCTATGTGTGCACGCTGATCAGAGTCTTTCTCTATGTTATGAAAATGAATTAATGCTCCAAGAGAACAGGAGTCAAACTCATTTTAGTTTGGAGGCCACATACAAGTGAGTCAGAAAAAAATAGCCTTTAAATTTGAACAATTCCATATTTTTCTTTTCTTTTAGTGCAAGAAATTGACGATGTCTACATTTACAAACATTCCTTTCATAAAAAAATAATGAATAATCTGGTGAAATTGAAATATCTTAAGAAAAATAAGCGCAATTTCAACAGTCTAACATTTCAACTACATATGCTTTACAGATGACAGTAAACCTACAAATGCACTAAATATTTAGTAACAGGCCAAATATTGTTCACATTTAACAGATTTAAATTCAGCAGTTATTCGTAGGTTATTCTGCTGTTTGACCCACTTGTGATCAAATGAGTTTGACACCCGTGACTGTTAGTGTTTCCAGTGTAAATTTTGCACTTTTCTAATTCATCCCATGGGTTGAACTGGAATCTGTGGCCGTACGGTCGACACCTCTGACCCAGAGGATTCTGGATAATTTGTTCTGAAAAAGAAGAGGTGAAAGCAATACCAAATTAATTAAACCCTTAATTTTATATTTACAGCAGCAAACTTGTATGTTTTGTTTAAATACTATTTATTAAGAAGGACTTTTCTCTCCTTTTTTTTTTTTTTTTTTTTTTTTTGTTTTACCACAGGCATAGTTGAGATTGACCAAGTGCTGAATGTGCTCCTCACCACTGCCATGTTTGTTGGAGGCTCTGTTGCTTTTATTTTGGACAACACTATTCCTGGTAAGACTTTGAATCATCTCATATTCCAGATTTGTTCCACCAGCCCTTTGATATAGATCTGTATTTAATCTGCTTTGTTTGACTAGGATGTGTTTATTTATATGATTTGCTATGTTAAACCAAGGATGCAGTGTTTTAGTGGAGTATTTGCATGGATATTAAAATGATGAAAACTCTAGGACAATATTTCCAACGACCATAAGAGAGACTAAGAGACCTTTTCATCTGGTGAGAACATGTCTGTGCCTTTGTGTTGTCTTGTATTTAACTGCACAACACAAAATGCTTGTTCACCTTGAGTGTGGCCAGACCATGAACTTGCTGATGACATTAATCTGAAGCTGTTGATGATAACAACACTGGTCTGCTTTTTTTTTTTTTTTTTTTTTTTAATTATCTGCCTCAGAGATGAAATGTGCTAAATGTTACATACTGTAACAACATCAACTGGAGCACAAATGGCCAAAGTGCTGGTTTGCTGTTGTTTTCAATGTATATGATAAAGTGTTATTTCATATAAATATTGGTTTATGTACATTTATACAATACATTTCTCAATCTTCCAGAATGTGTGAAGTGAGATCTGGTACCTCTAACACTAATATTCTTATTGAGTCAAACCCATTCTCTCATTAATGCCCAGAATATGCATCTGTATCTTGGAAACTAAGACCAACCAGCATTTTGGATTAATTTCCTTTTAGTAGTGACTAGAGGTGGGTTAGGGTTAGGGTATTTTTTTATTTATTTATTTATTTATTTTTTCCTTTTTTAACATTTTACAGAAAACAGACACATGTATACCCAAATGTTATATTTTATTTTGCTGTAGATCAACAGTTCCACTGTAGTTCATGTAAAACACTGCATTAGAACTTGGCTGTAGTGCACAAATAAAGATGGATTTGATAAACTTAAAACATGCAAAGTTAGATGCCGTTTCACAAACTTGATAAACTAATTATTTGTTGTGAAATATCGATACTGACGCTTCCGTATTGATACGTATATCATGAAGAGGCTTGCGACGATAATATCCCCATATAAATATTTTGAACACAGCCCTAGTAGTGACTCAGATTTGGTGAAGATTTACTACTTTTATTCTGAAGCCATTTTACTTGTAGGTCAGTGTAATAACTTGGAAACCACAGTCACAATTTTACTTTGTGTGTCCAACAGATTAATGTTAATGTCCTCTGTTCCGTAGGCACCCCTGAAGAGCGAGGCATCAGGAAGTTGAAGCGCGGCTCAGGCCTCAGTGCAGCGGAGTTAGAGGGAATGCGATCTTATGACCTGCCATTTGCGATGGACTTCATTCGCAGATATCCCATTTTCAAGTATTTCCCCATTAGCCCCACATTTATGGGCTACCAGTGGGGGCAGCTGCAGGACACCTGCAGGAGCAGACTGGGACACAGGGACGGGGTGAAGGGAGGAGGAATGGGAGGGGAGGGGGGCACAGCTGCGGGTGAGAGCCGGGTATAGCTAAAGGGTGAAAGCCGAAACGTGTTAAATCTGGCTAAATTTGGGGAATAAGAGATGGTACAAAAGGATGGGAGGGTGGAGGACTGGAAAAGGGTTTGGGATGCACCCACCCCTGTCAAGATTATTTTTTCTTTAGCTTGTGAGTCTTCTCCCACTTCCCACTATGCTATGTTGAGCATGCTTTAGCAAGTCGCAGCATGCTGTAAAATGTCACCATTCAGAGGTTAGTCAGTGTGCGTGCATGTGTGTACTGTATGCAGAAACGGTGCGTGCATTAATGTACTGCACATTATTCCTGACAGATGGATGTCAAACAGTTGCACGTTTGATTCCTACAGTCATGATCACTACGAATTGGTTCTGCCCATTCTGCTCAAACCTCTTCTGCTAAAAGCACTAGCATACATTTTGTCGATTGAAGATTATGCAAAATTTGGTATGATTCATTGCCTTTAGCTTCTTTATGCAACCACATTAGAGCTGCACACATGCACACAGCCTCGGCCCTAAACGAGTTCAAGCCCTGAAAAGCCTTTGGGGGGGGGGTTACATACACTGATGGAAGCGCTTTTGTCAGGTGCCCTTAGACATGCACAGTGATTGTGATTTGTTTTTGCACTATCTGCCTCCTGAGTTTCAGAATGTCACTTCACTGTTCTTCCCACTTTTTCTTTAGATGCTCCTTTTTCAGCTCATCTCTTCCAAAACAAACTCACCGCGCTCTCAGCTCACTGATAGTTTGCATTTCTTTTCTGGTAGTAGCTGTCATTTTACTAACCAGAGAGAAAAAGCTCAACTTTCCCTTAACACATCATCTTGTCATTTGGTTCTTAAAGCTACAGTAGGCAGAACACTTTGTTAACCCCGTAGGGAAAACTATAAAACTTGCAGCTCTCTCCTGTCTGTCTTCAGCACAGGTAGAACATAAAGTTGGATCATGTGACACCAGTTTATGCCACTGGAATGGGTGTCATGGGTCGTCACAGCTCTTAAACACCTAGTTTTATGTCCCTCCTCTCTGTTGTTGTGATAGTCAGGATAAAGGTAATTCTTGCACGTGTGGCAGTCAATAAGTGGTCATCAAAACAGATAAACTTTAGTAGGAAAAATGTCGAATTCTTGAGTAACTCCAAAGCAAAACTTCTTGAAGTGCCCTTAAACTGTCAAATTAACTAAAAAAAAAAAAAAAGAATACAATTCAGTAATATTTCAACAGTTTTTACTGCCAGCTTGAGTAGAAAATTGAAGCTCTTTTCTTACTTAATCATTGGATGTTGACCATCACAGTGGTGACCAGACAGAGCGGCAGCTGCTGCAGAAACACAGTTGTATATTTTTAAATTCCGGTGCTGTTTTTGTTTCCACTAATTTTATTGAATATTGGTTAAAAGAACTGTCAAATATTCTAAACTGTCTTGCACTGCTCTGTAAACAAAGCCAGGCGGAGGTCTCGTACTTCTTTTCCATAACCTTTAGCCTGGTGCTAGTATTGGTTTGGATTTCTTCAACTTGGGGACCTTCTTTTCCACCAGCGTTGCCACCATAGAACCACATCGGTAGCATGTCACAGTTATGGAAAACAGATCAGTAGGTCCTGAGATCTAACCACAGGATAAGTGATTATGGGAGCGACAAACAGCACTGCCAGTACGCTTAAGCAGATATCAACCTGACTGATGACACACACAGAACACCTCACCTCCAGAAGTCCTTTCAAAATAACGTTATAGTGCAGACCCCGTTTTTCTCCTTTATGGACCACTGCTGCTCCTTCCACATCTATACTGTAGCTGCCATACAATAATAGTCACACTTATGATGTTTGTAGTCCCTGACATAAGTGATTCTGGGTGACAAAGCACCGAAGGAACCAACGTTCTTTGGCTTTTGAACACAAGAACCTGGAACCAGGTTAGGCACCGGCTCCAGCTGCCTCTGTGGAAAAGAGGCCTTTTGAATTCCAACGCTGAAATGTTCTTATGCCCATGAATGCCAAAAACTCCTGCTTACTGAAGCTTTAAGTCAGCGTCTGCTTTTCATTACAGAACTGAATTAATTTGTCGAGATTTTTTTTTTTTTTTTTTGAGGCTGGAATGATTTTTCTCATGTCATGCCTCTGATACCAGAATAACAGAACTGGCTTTAAATAACACCTGTGCCACCGGTGCATTTCCAAGAGCTAACGGGACAGACACCCCCCACATACAGCCTTGGCAGACACATGTTGAAACCTTCTGGACAAAAATATATATATAAACGGCAAGAAGAGAAGGAAATACTGTTCTTCTCAGCTCTGATCTTACAGATTTGAGTGATCATCATTTTTAGCTGTAACGTGTCCATGCAGGACTGCTACAGTGTGTGTGTGTGTATATGTGTTGTTTTTGTTTTGTTGCTCTTGTCAATACGTTATTTTTCACCTCCTTAAGGGGTGCTGACGTTCCCTTACATTCCTCCTCCTCCCATCATCACGTGTAGCCCATTCTCTTCCCATCTTTCATCCCATCTCGTGTAGTTTACGCTGATGATTTTACGGTTGAGGCCTATTTTCCATCAGGCCGCGTTGAGTCTCATTTTCTGCAGATGGACTGAGCTCAGTGATGAAGTATTGGCAACCTGCACCTTACTGACCTGGGATTGTGTCTCGAACTCAAGAGGTAGTCTGATTGGTCAACACTGTGTGCCCCTGCTGTTCTATATTATGGTTGAAAAAATTACCAGAGTCAAGTTTGCATTCTTAGATTGTAGGGCTGGGTGATAACGGCCAAAAATGTTACCATGATACAAGTTTTTCCTTTTTATCACAATAAACAGGAAATAATTGTTTCTTTCCCATATAAAGGGTGATTGAGTGAAAATTAAACCAACCATATGGTTATGTGTGGTTTAAACTATTGTAGATTATATTTAGAAGCTTTAAAACACTTCTAATGGTAACATTTTTGTTCATCTGAATATGCATGAAGTAAAACAAAACTGTGAGTGTTTTACTGTGGTAGTGAACGTTTTATCACCCAGCTCTATACCTTGGTACATTTAGAAAGAAAGAGTAGCACAATAAGAACTACTAAAAGTACACCTAGGTATTTTTTTTTTTAATTAAGCCAAAATTTTCATTGTTCTGTTAACAGATACCAAAACTTTACATATATATATATATACACACATATATATATATGTGTGTGTGTGTGTGCTTGTCATTATCTCATTATCAAAAATAACTTGCAATCTAGTTTGAAATTTATCCCACTTTTATCCCACTACTTTTTGTTCAGATATTTATTTATTTATGACCAGAGATTAATGTTAAATGATTATTTGAAGCAGGTTTATGTCTCTTGCACAATATTGAAAATAAATCCTATTAGTTTACTTATTTTTACCCTGTAAAGACGGATGTGACGCTTGTCCACCACTACTCCTCCGTCTTCACACTCGCCAACAGTCGGTGCTGTAAGGAAAAAAATTACAACTGGGGTCAGCAGCTTTTTCTAAACATGATTTTGTAATGTAAAATGCTTCTAATTCATTCCATTTGTATCACGTTTTGAAAGAAACTGAAAAGAGAAACACTTTGAAATGTTGACTATTTTGACAAATTCATCAGGGCCTTTGTACTATGATTATATTTGCACATGCACTGGTGCCAATGACCTCAGGATCTGTGAAAATATTACTCACCACACCTGACAATTGAAAATGTCACAGGTGTGCTGATGGTCAAGTAATTATCCTTTTTACCTAGAGAAAAGGAAATAACTGTATAATAATTTCCTTTTTTTGTTTTGGGCCTTAGCCAGCGATAGCTAGATGTGTCTGTAGACTGCCGTCTTTATGACCTCAGCATTCAACGTGTTAAATAATGTCAGACATAAACCTTACAGAACAATTAAACACTTAAAAAAAAGATATTATTCATCAGCATTTAAAGGTTCAACATATTACATTCGTGTGTGCCCCTAAACAAAGTTTATGTTGAAATCAGTGCTGGAAACTGGTTGTTGATGGCTTACTCTTTATACGTTAATATAAGTTATTGCTGTGACTGAGGAACTGGATTTTCACAGACCAAACAAGCCAGTTCCTTTATGATTCAGTGTACGGGCTGTTATCATCGATGTAAACAACCAAGACAGTAGTTCAGATCAGTGCAGATCTTACACATTGAACCTTTAAATGTGTCGTGAAAGTTATACTATGATCTAAATATTAGTAAAACCAACATGTAAGTTCAATATTTCAACAGACTTGCCATTCAGAGGCCTCTAGCTTTTATTATATATTCATACACTTATATCAGAATTTTACTTGTGCCCTAAAGCACAATGTAACTTTAATAATTTGGTCTCATCAGTCCACTCTATAACTACTGTAGTGCCGCACATTTTTCCAGGTTTTATGGAACACAGAGGGAGACAACAGCTGATCAGTGATGGGACTTAAATCAGAATTGACTCAGAAGGTTTACCTGTCTCTCAATATTTACTTTAAGTATTTCCAGACTATTTAACTGTCTAAAGAATAAGGCTAAAGTTGTCTTTCTTATCTGAAAATAAGTAACTGTGAGTGATTGTTTGCTATACAGGCCCTAGTTTGGCTTTTAAAATTAGAGGCACAGTATAGATACTAAAGAAAAAAACCCTTTGTATACAGATATATGCCATCGCTCTGGAACAGGGTCAGTGTGGACTCAAAAGACCACATGATGTTTTTCCATTGAAACACAGTCCAGTCTGTGCTCTCTGTCAAACTGATAGTTGGTTCAGAAATGAGAAGCTACTGCATCGGTAAAGTTAAAGAACTGGTTTTAACAGATTCGTCACTCCAGTGGTGTATCCAAAATGTATATATAAAGTAGTACGAGGTCACAGGATGTGTTCCAACGTTGGCAAAGTCTGTGGGAAACATTGTTTTTTAATGTTGGTCTTACATTCAGTAACCGTTTCTTGCTGTGTTGACAGAAGACACAAGTGAAATTCCTCAGTCATGTAACAAAAGGAGCTCATGTCATGTGTGTGTAAATGTTCAACCACCCTTATCTAATTATCGGCTGCATTCAGGTCTGGCAGCCGGAGAGATTTAGACTAGAATCAGTGTTTAGGATGTGACTAATGGTGCAAAAGGTATTTATTCCCAAATAGAGATCACTGCCTTCTGCACTTCTCCTCCAATCAAGAGGAACTAGAGGGTGTGGTGTGTCATCTTCAGACATGTGCACATACTCAGATGCACAAAGTGTAACCATGTTTTCTGTATTGTCATGTTCATGCAACTTGCATTTTCCCACCCCCCACATATTCACACACACACATACATACTCTGTCTCTTTGATCATTTTACTCCCAGTCCTGTTGTGAAAATACCAATGTTTTCTTGTTTTTTTTTCTCCTTTGAAATTCTTAAATGCTGTTTCTGGATGCAGGAGACGGCACCGTCTGACCACCTGAGTAAGAGCCTGTTGGTCTTTGGCAGCTCAACACATCTGCCTTATCACTATCCCCTCACAGCACGAGGGGCATCAGAGGTCAACATCTGCACCTAAAGGCTGCTCCCCATCTATTTCAACTAAACCAGGGGTGTAGTTCAGGTTCCACATTCAGCCCAGTATGATCTCAAGTAGACCAGACCAGTAAAATAATAACTGTGAAAATTACTTGATTATGAGAATTACATCTACTATCATATTAAAGAATGTAAACAACAAAAACAAACAAAACAAAAATAAGTGCAATTCTAACAGAAATCATTTACATTGCATTACAATTTATACATCACACTTATGGATCTATAAATGCACAAAAGATTTAGTAAAGGCATATTTTTCAAATTGCACTCATTTGTTCAGGTATTTACTTTTTTTTGTGAAAGGATAGTTTATAAATGTAAACATTTACACATTGTAATGTAACTTTTTGACACTAAAACACAGAAAAATGTGCAGTTGTCATTGTCATTTGTAGGGTTAGTATGATAGTATTTTACTAGTCCAGCCCATTTGAGATCTAAACTGGACTGTATGACGCCCCTGAACTAAACTGATTGTTAATATTTTCAGTGTAATTTTTGCATTTCACAAATTCATCCCATGAGCTGGACTGGACCCTTTGGCGCGCTGGTTTTGGCCGGGGGGGGGTCATATGTCTGACACCCCTGTACTAGTGGTTTGTGCCCCTCTGAGTCCTCCAGACAAACTGTAAGTGCTTCTTACTGAACAGTTACATAATGGTGGTCCTCTCCCAGAGCAGACTGTCCTGCCTGATGGGTTTGTAGCTCCATATGACTCCAACAGGCTCTTCAGAAGGTGAGCAGAAGGTGTGGAACACAGACATCAGTCCCTTTCAGTTATTTTGAAGGGGGCACTACCTGAAGAATATACTTTTATGTATTACATCTTTTCTCTATTTCAATGGTTCTGTTTTTTTTTATATATTGTTTTTATGTTTTTACAAGTAAATATTTGTAACGAGAGAGTCATAACTTTTAATCTTAAATCATGCTGGAAAGCGCACCATTGTGTTTTACTTTTATTTAAGAAGTAAATGCATTTGATCCTTTTTTCAATCTGTGGCTGTTTGGAATCCTTTCTATTTGTTAGGACCTTTTTCATATTGTATTTTCTGTTTTTTTTTTTTTACTCTAACATTATGTTTTTCTCTCCATGTTAACACATTACCAGTATAAATCAAAGAAGAAACTGAGAAACTTTAAATAGATGTAAAAACAGAAGAAAAAAAAAAGTCTATTTATTGGAGTAAAGTTTGCTAAAAAAAAAAAAAAAAAACACTCTGGACGAAAAGTTGTGTAAACTAACTGTAGCAAAAATGTTTTATTCTTTGTTCCTGGAACTATTTAATAAGATGTTACAGAATGAATGTAGTGTTCTGTCTTTATTGCTCATTGGGACGTTACTAGTACATGTTCGTCTGAGGAGTCCTGTACCACAGTGGCCCACTGACCCTAAACAGATGTTGAAAATAGCTTCATATTAAAGTTATTGTTCGGCTAAATCACAGAAACAAACATGAGCTTCATCTGAACTACCTGCATGACGCCCATATGCTTCTGTGTATTTAATGTAGTGAAAACATCACTCTGTTGAAGTCAGTGTTCTTCCTACGCAGTGTTTATTCCAAAGGTGCAGAAGTCTGCTGCTGCGTTGTCTGTGAACTCAGTCTAGTGGCTAAAAATAGCAAACAACAACTAAAAGGTACTCAGCAAAATGAACAAAGCATTATGATGAGGTCATGTAGCTACTGTAAAATAACAGTGTATGGAGTGATGAAAGGTTTACCAAAACGGAGACAAAAATACTCACAATATCGCGATGAACAGCTTGGAATATGTCTGTGCTGGACCACACCCATTAATGTTCAGATCTGGTCATTGGGTGTATTCAGGTTCATCTGAGCGGACCACCTGCAGCACATCCTGTTAGAACACTGATCCCACAGGCTCCACTGTAGACACTAGGCATGATGGGTAATCACTTCCATTCCTCTGGAACAGGGTCAGTCCGAACTCAACCGACCACATGACCCTTTTCCATCAAAGCACATTCTCACCTTTGTCAAACTGCTGTGTGTTGAACCCACTCATTGCATCAGTTCAGGTTAAAGAAGCAGCTGCATCTGAAGCATGTTCGTCTCTGCAGTAATTACAGAATGGAAGGATATGCACCATTTGCTCAGTTAAATACTGCTGTCTATACAGGGTATAATGTCTAATGATGCAAATTAATTACATCAACAAGATTAAAAATAAACTGAAAAACTCAAGTGTTTATTGAAAGGTTTTTGAAAAAGAGGTGAGAGAAGTTGTTGATTGAGCCTTTTCACACTAAACTAGATGTTACTTTATGACTTTCACCACAAATGGTCACTTTCTTGACATAAAATGTATATTTTAAGTCAACAAGCATCATACACTGATCAGGCGTAGCAGTCTGACCTCTGACATTTGAAGTGATAATAATGTTGATTATTACATTATAGTGTGACCTTCTGTTAGGTTGTGTACATTAGGCAGTGGGTGCAGACTTAGTCC
>JAPSES010111663.1:0-17661 GCA_029822895.1 Maxillicosta whitleyi | reverse complement strand
GCCCCCAATCCCATCCAATCCTAGATATAATACAGTTCTTAGTGAAGATCAATTATCCCATTTCAGGGTTTCTATAATGACACTACACAGGTGAAACTAAGAATGAAAGCCCTACACGGGCAGCTTAGAAAATATGTTGAGTATCACTTATAGCTCTTGTTTTCCATTATACAAACCAAATCCAGGCAGCGGTGTTAAAAAGCAGCAGAGTTCACGCAGCTAAAACTTCCAACGCTCATCCACAAACTTTTAGAGGACTTAGTCTTTACTGAATTACATAGAAGGAGTGAAGCATGAGAGGTGCGTCCGCCTCCGTCACGTACTAACTGGACATCCACAGCTGAACTGAAAGCCAACGCATGGCAATGGCACTGCATGTGAAAGTCCATGTTTTCAAAGCAAACTAATATTTATTTTTCTCATTGTGGTTAAATTTGTATTATCTTCACAGTTTTATGTTTAAAATATGGCAGCGTGATTTTGGAGGAAAAAAAGTTATAATGTGATTATTGTTGGGAAATATTGAACTGTACTTGTTGATTTATGCAAAATACACTTATATTTTTTCCAATTTAAATGTAAACTTGAATTAAAAGACAAATTTATGAAAATAAAAACAAAACTACTGTCATTCTGTAAGTTCTACACACTACCTCTCTGTGCTCATTGTTACCAAATCCAAATATCTCTACTAACACTATCATTTTTTGTGAGTATATAATAAACAACCTGTGCATTTTGACAAATTGTGCAATCCTAGTTCAGGATTATATTATGTGAATGAAAATTAAAGGGTTCATATTTATGTAAGCCCACTTTTATTAGTCTGTGGCTCATTTATTTGTGTTGTTTTTGTGTTTATTTGGAGCCTAATAGTTCATAAACTTGGAATTTGGACCCTCCAGCTGCTGCAAAGATTTAATTCCTGCTTAATTTATTAAATTTTACAACGAGTTACATCACAACATTTGCAGATATAAGGTCAAGACTTCTGCCAAACATTTCTCTGAGTATGACATAATTGTTTATCAGCAGCAGCGGTTGTAGTAAAAATTGTAAATATGTCCAAACTTTGAGGCGTTTACCTAAAATGTTCACTTGAATGGGACAGAGCAGCACAGCCAAGAACCTGGAGGGGGCGGGGCCTAAAGTGGCTCATGTGACATTTAAAGGGCCAGACCTCAAAAACACCTTTCTGGTGTCATTAGTCAGAAATAGTGTTGAAAATGGACCTGTGGAGTTGAATTAATGAAGAATTCAGACCCAAGCAGAACATTCACAGTTTATGTAGAACACAGGGAAATGTTTTAAAATGCATAAATCCAATTAAAATGGAATGCTGCTAGTGCTCTATTACTCGCAACGTCCAACCAAAACCACAGGTCACTTAGAGTCACTTACTCTAAAACCCCCTCGGTCACTTCCTGAACTGTTCCCGTTGCCACCGTTATCGCCATGTCCGCTCCATCAAGCTTTAATCAGTGTGAAGAAATCTATTTCTAAAACTAATCTCTAAACATGTCATTTAAAGCCTACACTTCTCCATCTGCAAATGCACATGCATGTGTTTGGGAGTGTATCATGCTGTGCACCAATCTGTGCATGGAGGTAGTGACGTGGAAGGAAAGGGAAAAGAAAGGTGTGATTATTTTATGTTCCCTGGCTACACTTTTACCGTGTGCGCGTTAAAAAGCCCCGCAACAACTGGATGATCACGTAATGTTCAGTTTGATGTCTGATCCCAGGTTCACAACAAACAGTCTGGCCGACAGGAAGCAGAAAGTTGGAAAGTGGAGTTTGGGATGCAGGCCGACAAATCGCTGAGTTACTGTTTGTTCAGTTGTTTAAATGCAAAACATTGGCAGCTGGTGTCGGTACAACTCATCACAAAGAGCAACACAGCCAGAAAATCACAGAATGATGAGTGCTTTTAGGTGCTAAAAATGGGGCCCCGGAGTCGATGCAATGCTTGATTACTCAGACACGTCTGGCCTCATTGATGTGATTTCCATTTAAGGGAACTGGTTTACTGCTGGTTTTAAAAAGGACCATTATACCAAACACTTAGTTCTGAATAGTCAACCCACAATCAAACACTGGCCTTGAAACACATGAGGAAAACAAAATAATACGACAGCCTTATTATAAGTCCTCCACCATCTGTAGAACCGTACCAATTTGTCTGTTTATTTGAAAACAATCTTTTTTTTTTTTACATTAAAGATGATCATCACTTTTAGCTGAAGGTCTGAATGACTGGATTATGACAAATTGATAAGACTGGAATTTGAAATTGCTAAAATGATGTTTTGTATTTTTCTCTTTGGACTCGTGGTCTGTCAAAGTGATGCCTCAACATTACTTGTATTATCTGAACAAACTGAGAAACAGCTACTAAAAACTGTTATTATAGAACTATCCCTTATCAGTTATCAGAAGAGGTTTTGTTAAAGGTGTTCTATGTAGTATCGATATTCAAACCTCTTAACAGCATTGGGAAATCACATCCCAGTATACACTTAGGACCAAAAACCACCAATTAATCAACCCCATGACAGACTGGATAACGTATAAAGCTCATTGTTTATACAGATCTATATTATGATATCATCCAGTTTCCTTTTTCAACCTTAACTCAGACACTATTTTCACAGTTGCTCAAAATAATATCAGCTGATAGTTTACATTATAGCTCTGTTAGCCTAGCTCTGTTTTTAGACTGAAAACAGCCACAGTAAAAGCATAAATCACCTGTTTTCTGTACAGTTTGTGTTGTCAGTAGCTGAAGTAAAAATTTGTATGGGATCGAATAAACAACGTCAGAACGTCACAGTTTAGTCTGAACCGTGGATCAACAGACAACAACTTAAATATAATAACATCCCATAATAACTTTATACCATCATAAGCCTCAGAATCAAACTCAACAGTGTAGAAGAAGCGCTGCCATTTCAGCATCAAACTTTTCATTGAAAGCGGAGTCCAGTGTAGAAAACAACAACAGCGCTTCTAGATTTTATCAGTGTCACTTCATTTGACACTAAAAGTTGTTTCTTCATGGTTCTCATCCCATCTGGTCACTTTTTGACACTTTAGCGGAAATAAATCCAGTCCATACCAGTACAAACCAACACATTGTTTAGCAGAAATTCAGAGCTCTTTATTCTAAACACTCCAATGATAATTCTATGTCTTTTTTTTTTTTTTAATTTATTTGGATGCAGAAATGCTACATATATCCCCTTAACTCAGTGTGACGTACGTGGCAGTTCCCAAATGAATTCGTTTTTCATTATTATTATTATTACACAATTATCCTCAGAATTTTGCATTCTTTCCAGTATAAATCATATTTTCCTGTCTTTAATTGAATGATCATGAAGATATCCATTAAAGCTCAGAGTAAAGTCAAACGTTATTGTATCAAAACAGAAAAAAACTGAAGACTTTTTCAGTAAATTATAACATCAACTGGACATAAAACAAGGGGATCCATCCACTGTCATTGATCCAACTCCATGGGTTTTACTGGTGAATCAATGTTGTAGAAGATGACAGTGTTTCCATGGTAACTACGGTGCCTCTTAACATCCAAATGGGTCATATCTGATGACTATGAAAAAAACGACAAACTGTATTTCTATGTATTGATGGGATTAGTGGATCAACAGTTTAAATCAGAAGGTGCTTCTGTTTGTTGGTGGATGTTTGGATCTTTATGGGTTAAAATTAAAAAAAAAAAATTAATTAATTAAATCAACCAAATCATCTCATCATCACATGTAGGAAACAAACAGGTGTCTCCAAGTCAGTTGCGCGCTATCAAAAAAAAAAAAAACATTCCACTGTAAAACATTTGGTGAGCAGAAAGGAGACCTGGCGCTGGCTTAAAACCATCTGCGATGCGTGATGCTCCTGCTGACCTGCTCACGAACGCCGCCTGTTTGATCTCACATCAAAGCTACATTAGTTATCTACATACAAGCCAATCACTTTACAAAGAAGCATGCGTTTAATGTCCTGATGCGGGTCGCGGATTAAAAAGACACAAAATAAAGGTTCGTATACACATAAGGTAAGCGGTGAAGCCTCTAAAGGCGAAGACACTGGCCTCGAAATGTTGAAATGAGCAACATTCAGGACATCTGCTCCACAGGTGTTCGTGTTTTCACTGGAGGCAGATCTAATGTGAGGTCAGACTCAGAAAACCTATTCCCACGTCTCTGCATCTTCATCCATCAGCCTTCATGTATTTGTTTTTCTTCCCCCCGCTGCATCCATAGCTCTATTGATCTCCCAGCTTTGTCTCTTTACGCCTTCCCACCTTCTACCGCTCCGCCTTGTGTATTTCTTCATCTACAGCCCCTACATCTTTCTCTTAGTGTCTTCAGATGTTCTTCTTCGTGCGGGTTTTCCTTTCCATTTCCATTTCCACGCGCCTCTGTCTGTCCTCCACCGCCTCCACCCAAATCAATTATCTCAAACACCATCTAATACTCTTACACACACTCGCACTGTAATGGATCCCTTACACTAAGCCGAGAGCCTAATCTGGTTTTAACCCGCTAAGTATGCTACCTTACATTAGGCATTACAAGGAGATGGAGAGAATACGGTTGGATTTTATGTTAAAGCTCCCTTTCTATTGCCTCTAATGACACAGTGCAGGCCGACAAGCGGGGGATGACGTCAAAACCAGCTCAATAGTTTTCCTCGCGGTAAAAGGCAGAGCAAGACATTTAAATAGCTCCCAAAGCAATAGAATAATTCACAGCCTGTCAGTTACAGAGGGGGCTAGCAAGTGAACTTTGTCAAAAAAAACAAATAAAAAAAAAAACATACACACAGAAGTGACAGTGTCTTAATTACAGGTCTGTTTTTCTGAACATTTATTGCTCCCCGTGTTCCTATGAGGACAGTGTAGGGGCACAGTAAAAAGAAAAGGAGTCTTCCGTTGATATCCCCTCGAAGGCTGTGATTCTGTCCCTGTTGTAGAAGCTAATTAAAAACAGGGGACTTCCGAACAACACTGCGGACCACTGAAACCCGAGCTGGTGGTCCTCATGCTGTGTGCAAGGTGGTCCCGCCGTTTCATCTCAGCCCCCAGGCCGAGATGAAAGTCTCAGGTGGAGAGAGGAGTGTCACGGAAATAAACAACTCAGTGGGCCGACGGGGGGACAGCGCTGCTGAATCCAAGTTCAATCCGCGTGCGTCATCTTTTTATGATAGCTTTTTCTCTGTGATTTTAAATAGACCGAGTGACCCTTTAGGTCTTAGATGATTGCAGACAGCCGGCTACTAAGTACTAAACACGGAAAAGCTACAATGACTCACACTTTCTCATGAATATCTAGAAAGTAAAGTGTGGACAGTGAAAAGTCGCTCGGTAACAACAGTTTTAAGCTCAGTTAGACCGAAGATTCACAATGAGATTCAAGTGTTTTTGGACTTTGAACCGGTCCTGGTTTATGGAAGGCCTTGATGTGACAAAAAAAAAAAAAAACTCTGCATCTTTGCATAATTTTATAAAACAGGGCGTCCCAAAAAAATGTGACATCATTATATCACCTAATAATTTGTTTAAAATTTGTTTCCTCTTTTTGTTCAAAAAAAGTTATTATTATTAACTGATTGTTATTGTTCTGTTTTCAGGAATAGATATGTCATTTACTGCAACAGAAAAGACGTTCTAGGTATTAAAGTACGCCCAAACTCAGTCAAATGTGAATGCGCAACATGAATTTGTTAGACAATTTTATAAACAAGCCCCACCAGGACAGCAGATTTGGCAGAAGAGGTTTCAAGAGGAAGGATGTTTGCGTCGGAAAAAAGGACTGTGTGTGCTACGTCACAAGCAGTGCACACACTGAACATTTGTAATAATGTTGGAACCTTATAAAATTACCATTCCGCAGAATTTTTCGTTTGAAATTTGTAGAATAAAACATTTAATGTCCAAAATAAATCAGATTAAGTATCATTTCTCCATGTCAAATGATGTCTGTTTTTTGGGACATCCTGTATATTACAATTTGTAACAGTGAACAACTATGTTTATTAAAGGGCTCATATTTTTATTAGTCTGTGCTTCATTTATTTGTGTATTTGGACCCTAATAGTTCATACAGTTTGTATTTGAACCCTTCAGCTGCTGCAAAACTATCTTTATATTCATTTTGGCAAAAATCAAGTGGATTTCTACAAGCTGTTTTAATTCCTGCTTAATTTGTTAGGTCTATAACTAGTTATGACACAATATTTGCTCATATAAGGTCTAGACTTCCCATGAATATGTCTCCGAGTACAAGCGGTTGTAGTAAAATCTGAAAATATGTCCAAATTTCAAGCCGATTAGTTTTACATCAGTGCTAAGCAACATGGCGCTGTCAACATAACGTTGTTGTATAAGGTTGTAAACAGACTAACGCAGCTGCTAGTGATAAACCATAAGCAATTTACTGCCAACCACTTGAAGGAGGATCACATTTCAGGGGAGGGCGGGGATGCTCACAGTCTGTATTCTGTTTGTTTACTAGAAAGTACTTTTGCTTTTTGTGATGACATGAGAGCTGGTGCTAGATTTCAACTGCTTCAATCGGATGTGATGATGACGAAAGCAATGAGCTGAAAAACCTGATCATGGAGCTGCTTTAGACTTGTCGACCCACAGTTCTGTTGTAGCAGTGCTGAACAGAGTGGTTTCACTAATACTCCTTCCTTATTATTTAAAGTAGTGATATTTTGCTTTTTTCTTTAATAGAATTATGTATTTTCAAACATTTCCCTGTGGTCTACATCAACCGTAAATGTTCTGTTTGGGTCTGAATTCTTTATTAATTCAACTCCACAGGTCCATCTTCAACCCTATCTCTGACTAATGACACCAGAAACATTGTTTTTTAAATAAAACTGGTAGACTAGACGTCATCTTGCGGCAGCGTAGAGATACGAAGACAGAGAAAGTAGGACCAAGTGATTACGAGGTGTGACTTTCGTGGACATTGGTTTTGTGATGCAAATAAATCACTATTTTGAACACATGCTGTTTTTAGAAGAAAAACGTTTTATTTTCGTGACCCCCTGCAAATTTGCCGGACTACTTTCGTTTGGACCCAAACCGGACCAGAACTGGGCTCACAGGACACTGTTGGGGGTAAGTCAATGTGGATGTACTACACTGATGAGGGGATGGAATACAGATTCATGTCAAAAAATACACAACTGTCCCTTTAAGTGGAATAACTGACAGATGGTCATTCATGCTAACTGCTACGCTCACTTAAAAAAAATACCTCATTTAAAATTTTTATTTGTTTTTGTCAAAATACTATTCCATATTTTTCAATTCGAGGCACCCTCTAACATTTTCTACAATTCAGACTCTGAAAAATACACTTAAAAACTGCATGCGAGTCTTATCGCGGCTGGGGAAAACCCTGCAAAGTAGCGTTAAATAGTGCACGCTTTACGTCACCTGTCAAAGAAGAGCGGCATTATTATCACCCCTTCTTCTTGTGAATTACTGTCTCGATAATTAGTATTTTATCTGCTTATGTGCGTATGAGGTGACAGCGGTGCCTCTGAATGATGGAACAGCTGTGGGAATAAATTAAAGAAATTCCCGACTATTGTTTTTTTTTTTATGATCTTTTTTGCAATTTCTGTTTCATTAATACTGAATACACACCTGTAGTGAGTGACTACTAAACCATCATTATCCTCATTCATATTTTGTGGATGCAAGAAATTATATGGAGGAAAATGAAAAGAACAAACCTCATTACATTTGCGCTCTTAACCAAAGAATTTTACTGCAAAATAACCATTAAATAACCAGTAATGTGCAACTATTTCATTTTTTTTCAAGAGGAAATACAGTAAAATGCAGATTCCAGCTTCACAAATGTCGACTCCTTTTGGGATTTGATTATGATTTTTATTCCCTTACAGGCTATCATGTGGCAAATTATTATCTTCTCCATACTCTGTCATCTGCTAAAGGTGAAAATTTGCCTGAGTAATGATGTTGAAGATTTCAATTTACTTTAGATATGAAAGACAGATTAAATGGAACCCGGGAGAAGAGGATGGTGTTTAAAAATTACATCATCATTGCGATTTCAACCTGAGCTGAGCTTCTATCTGTGCATGAACCAGGGCTGACAGGCTGGGAAAGATGAGCTCCATCTGAATGTGTTCCTCCTCCTCCTTATCAATCTCTGATGCACACACACACACACACACTTATATATTCTACACATACACCACTGAGAGCAATATATCTACTATGAATCATCCTAACAATGAGGCCCCCCCCCAAGGAATTGTGCAAATGGTATAACTCCTTAGATTACACCAAACATCACCTTTAGAAAAATCATAGTGTTCATCTGAAAGGCTTTCCAGACTGAAAAGCGTATGTGAGGACGATAGCACAAAAAAAAAAAAAAAAGGCCTGCAATCGAAACGCTGTTGTTAATGTCACTTATAATCGGTTTTAAAACACTATGTCCACACATGTTAACACACATGGAGTGAAAAAGAGCCATCGCCACAGCCTTGTTTGTGTCTCTTGGTTCTGTAGCGCCAATAAACCCTCGTCCTCCTCTTCATCTCTGAGGCTTTATTCCTCTCAGCTACAGTATCTACATGAGTAAACACTTCAGACGATGTGCATCCTCCTCGCTCTTCTCTCCGCACTACAGCGTTCCTCTTATCCTCAGAGCCCTTTTGTCTTTTAACACGTCGGCTCTCCCACACGCTCCTCTCAATCATTACCACCTCTCCTCTTGATTCTCTCGTCCCCCACTGCTACCGTCCGTCCGTCCTCTCTCAGTCCTCCAGCCTGCAGATAGTTCCACAGCACAGTCCTTGAAAAGACTGTTTTGTTTGTGAGGGTTTTAAGTTGTGCGATTACAGAAGTGTGGATAATTTTTTTGTGTTTCCTGTTTGTTCCGCCGTTCATTCACCTGTCTGACTGCGTCTGAACAACAGAACTGTGACTATTTGTATGAAAGGGCAGCAGGATTAAAGTTTAGTGTCACTACCAACAGGAATACTTGAGCTTCATGTGCACGGACTGTGATCATGATCGATCTTGATTTGACACAGGATCTACTTGTCAGATGGATCACCACAGCGGTGTCAAAATGGCAGCTGTTGTCTTTCCATTCCCAGCACCTATTTCCTGTACAAATCCTATTTACTTCAGTGTTTATAACACTCAGCGTCTTCAGAGGGAAAAAAAGACTCTTGGTGCACTGCTTTGTTTCTGCTGTGCTCACAACACTTGGAGTTGCAAAATGTTCAACTTTTAGAACAGTGTTCTATTGGACAATGTCACTTCTATCATGTCAACTATTCAAAATCAATAAGAGGTGGTACTAATGACATCAACACAGTCAATAATGACAGGTGCAAGACTTAGAATGTGTTCTGACAGCAGGTGCTAAAACACAATTCGGATTTTTTGGTGAAATCCATTTTTTTGGGGGGGTGTGTGCTCGTTCATATCACACATTAAATGCAACTTCTATCAGTTTTGAGCATGAGTGCAAAAGAGGTCCTGACATAGGATGTAACCACGCAGGAATGCACTATATTTACAGAAGTAAATACGTTTTTACCATATGTCTATTATTTTTACCTCCGCTCCTCCTGCTAGGACGCAGAATTGTGACGTCTGTTGCATTTCAATGAGGTAAAGGTCGGATAAATGCGACCTGGCCGTTCAGACTGAAGTCGCAGAGCAAAATATCAGATACGTATTAGATTTGGGGCCATAGAGGAAAGTGGCCTGGGCTGAATTTATGCTGTCCACACTGTATTTATCAGATCAGATACAGGTCACATATGGGTCACAATATGATTTGGGCCACATTTACCTACAGTCTGAGCGTAGTCTTAGTGCCAACCAAGTTATTTAAGATCTTGTACTGAAAAATTTACATGATCTAATGAAGGAACTAAAAATCCTCAACATCCATCATGTTTTGGAAACTTTTCTAAGTGAATAGGACATTTATAAATGTCACTGTTTGGCGTCCTGATACTAAAATGCATTCTAGATGCAATGACATAGGAAGTATTTCTACTAATCAAATTACAAGCGTGTCATCTGTTGGGATTTCATCAAATTAAACCTCACTTTTCCAAACTATGGCTGTTCAATATGTGAAGCTCATTGGTCATGTTGATAGGTGGATATGCGCACTCGTGACTGAAAGCAAGAAAAACAAGTGGTGCCAAACACAACAAACCCCGCCCCTTGCATGTGTATTTTCACATTATAAGTAAATGAAAAGATTTTTTTTTAAAACTCCTAAAAAATGTTAACTTTGACCTCCCTTTTCCCAAATGTAATAACATATATTCTGTGTCACTGACCACCGATAAACCCAGTTTGTCATGAATTGAACCAATAGCTTTGCTGCTGACATGTTAACAAACAAACTGAACCAAAAAGAGAACCCATAATAATCTTAGTAATATCTTATACATGCAGCACACACTGATACGCACCCTCTGGATTTTAACCCATCAATACCTGAAACATACAGGAACACAACATGCACTGCCGACTAGGAGCAGTGAGCGAGCAGGTATCAAATGGGGAGTTGAATGCCTTGCTCAAGGGCAAATCAGGTAACAATTTCTCATCCCGTCCGGGGAATCGAATCGGCAGCCCATTAGTCACAGGCTGCTTCTCCAGCCTTCTAATCCAACTCTCTGACATCCTAAATTCCAGTTTTCAAATAGCCTCTATCTTGACAAATCGACCACAGATTCGAAACTTAAACAATCACATTCTTGCCTAAAAAATAAATAAATAAAAAAATCTTAAACATACTTTATGTGAGCAAACAACAGTCCAGTTTTACAAATTATAACTAGCAGCAGCCAGAATTGAATGAAGTAATCCGGAAGTCATTTTGTTTGTTACCATAGAAACAATAGGTCAGGGGGTCATTGAGGCTTACAGTGTAAAAAAACAAAACAAAATTAAAAAATTAAAAAAAACACTGCCTCTACCTGTTTAACTAATTTTACAGACAATGTCCCTCCGATCTCAAAGGTTCAAAAGGAACTGAACTGACTGAAGCTGTTTTATTACCAGTAGAACCAGTTACAAGGATAGTGTGTGTGTTAGTGTAAATCTGTCCATGATAAAGTGTT
The DNA here is from genome assembly GCA_029822895.1 of Maxillicosta whitleyi. Lineage (NCBI taxonomy): Eukaryota > Metazoa > Chordata > Actinopteri > Perciformes > Neosebastidae > Maxillicosta > Maxillicosta whitleyi. The sequence continues at coordinate 6,486 of JAPSES010111663.1, read as the reverse complement.
TGCTTAGTTTATATCAACTTGCAGGCTGAAGAAATGATGTGAAATGAAAGAACTACACAGTTTTTGGACACCCTATGCATTTGTGATATACTGAATTCCGAACTGGTCTTAAGTCACTGAACTCTGCCAAGTGTTGTTCCATTCTCTGAAGCCACATGCTCCATTCTGCACATGCTCTGTTCCATCAAGGTCAAAACTGGTTCAGCAGACAATGAAACCCATCCAGAGTATGGCATGTTGAAACTGTCAAGGGTTCAGTTTATTGTCAGCAAGAAAAAACAAAACAGAACAACAAAAGTGCATTTATTTTGGGTCTGTCTGATGCAGTCACACACTTTGACACACAAAAATAATTTTTCCCAGCAAATAATTTATGATAATATTTGAGTTTGTGTAAGATTTTAAGGGTGTTTTTTTTCTATACTCTAAGTCTGTCACACTGAGGTACAACTTCTGCAATGAGTCTGATTCACACAGATGCTTTAGATTCATGTTAGTGTACATTTTGTGTTGCCTTCAACGACATATATGTTTTTTTTCTTAAATTTTGGGTATGGTAATATACAGTCCACTCCTTAACCCTATTTCCTGGCCCTTACCCCTGGAAGTACCACTTGAAACTGAGCTGGTAGGGGTTGAAACTTTCTCTTATGAAATGGGACAGTTGAGAATCAGGACACCCCTACCCCTTCACCTGAATGTGGAAAACTGAGGGGTAGGGGTAAGGGGTGAATTAGGATTCACCCTTAGACCACCCCTTGTTGTCTTCAATTTCTTCATTTTAATGTCTGGTCCAAATAAAGGTCCATTTGTTTGAACAAATATAATATCAACAAAAATAGCTCATCATAGTTTCATTTCAGAGCTGATATTTATCCATTTTCCACAATTTTCTTGAAAATAACCAAAATCACTTCAGTTCTTACATCAATATCTATGATAAAAAACAGTGCTTTTATTCATTCCATATTTTTTTTTTTTTGTCTGTTTTAGTCACATGACACACACAGGAGTTAGTACTTGATTGCATAACCATTGTTTTTGATGACTTTTGATGGTCTACTAATTTTTCTGAGACTGTATGTGTGTGTATGTGAACATGATAAGTGAATTTAACCGATTCAGGGGACTTGATTTTTCATATATTATGCTGACAGGAAGCAAAACGATAGACTGTTGTTTGAAGAAGGGATGGGATTAAATGGGTTATACTTCTTCCCACTTCCTTTTGGAATGTGCAACTTTAGTTGTACTTTGTTTTCATGCATATAAATAGATTTTGTTTTTTTCTTTGTTTTGTTTTCTTATAATCGGTTTCATTTCTAAGAGCTAAGTAGGATTACTTTGTTTTGTTGTGTATTCGACATGAACTAAACTAAGTGTATGAACACTTTTAGACTCTGATGACTCTAAAGATGTGTGTACAGGAAAATGTACAGTATAGTTTACTTCGCCTAGAAGTTGTCAGTATTGTATTTTGTCCAAATTGAGTTTATAGTCAGATAATAGCAACAAAAACGAATGACATACAGCCCAAGCCTCCAGAAACCACAGAAATGTTGAGAAAAGCTAATAAAATGTAGGTGAGTCAGAGGTGAGAAAAGTGTGATTGAGATCATCAGTCTACCTCAAGAAATCATCAAATGACCTTTTATCCAGATCGCCAGCCTCGGCTTCACTACATCCCTGGTGTGATGAAAAAGAAAAAAATATCTGCTGACCTCTACGTTTTCCACAGTGTCAGATCTGATCAGAAAAAAATGGGTTCGGTTTCACAAAAAAGGAAGAATTATAAATGTTCTTAAGTCACCCATCAGCTAATTATTAAAGGACGGAAAGTGCTTCGACTGCAGAATCCTCCGTTCTATATCTAACTATTCTAATACTCTCTAGATTACGGGTGGCGGTGGCTCAGTTGGTAGAGCAGGTTGTCCAACGACTGAAGGTTTAGCGGTTCAAACCCTAGTAGGGTCTGTGCAGCACCTTGCATGGCAGCAGCCACCTATTGTGTGACTGTTAATTTCGTTGTACATATGTGTAATGACAATAAAGGCATTCTATTCTAGATAACCATCCATTGTCCGTAAAGTTAAACATAGCCAAATGGTATTTCCGATGTTTTGGTACATATGTCTATAATGTAAATTGGAATATCAGCTTGAGATTTTTTTTTTTTTTTTAATGGAGGGATCTTTTGTCCAGTCAGTTTTATGATGGAAGAAGCAACAACACACACAGGTGGGAATAGCTGTTGTGCTTTTGATCATTCGGGCAAACAGAGTGGACTAAAAGACATATAAATGTGAATGTTACGCACGGACAAATGTCATACAACGGATGTAAAAACCCAGGTGTCCCAGCAGAGATACACAGCTCATGATGTTGATAAAATTTAGTCGTAATATCTAAATTTATAGAGTATACGTGTGCGGGTGTTTGATGTATGGATGGTGGGAGAGATTGAGAAAGAGGGATGAGAGGCAGCACTGAGTGGATCTAACATTCGGCATCTCTTCAACCAGCCGCCCACTCTCACACCCACAGTTACATTGTTCACTCAGCTGCTCTTTGAAATATTTCACTCTATAAATGGATGCGTCATTTAACAAATCCGCCAATGTAATTTTATGTACTACAGCTGATAGTTTATAGTTTTGCAGAACATATTTGATAAAGATCTATGACGCAAAGAAGTAATGAAACATGGCTGTAAATTTTAATTAGTAGACAGGATCTGTGACGTCACTTAGTGGTTTCTAGACTCCAGTTTCAAAGCCAGTAGTGTGCAATTTGTTGATCGCCATGTTGGGACCACATATGGACAAAAGGAACAGAGCTACACAAGTCCAAAAGGTCAGAGTTAAGCTAATGATAAACAACACCATAACAATATAACGCCAATCTTATCATATTTGATACATGAGTTTTGCAGTGTGATATTTTATTTCTTGAAAAACCAGATGTATACAATTAGATACATGCAGTACACAGATAATCCACCGGGGGAGGGGGGGGGATTTGTTCACCAGAGGGCTTTCCGGTGACACTACAAGACTGTCATTACTGAGGAAGGAGGCAGAACTTTGACAATTCTAAAAAGGAATTACCAAGTTTGTTTGACATGTTTGTGTTATATTATGTGTTTGTTCAAAAAAATTATTAGAGCATTGAGACCCAATTTATCAAAGGATGATGATTTCTTTCGGCTTTTTCCCTTGTGGGGTCGTCACAGCAAATTACCTTCACATGTTGATTTGGCACAGGTTTTTGCGTCGGAAGCCCTTCCTGACACAACCGGGCTTGGAACCGGCACAATAAGGGTTGTGCCCCCTTGTGATTACATTGGGATGTATAGTGTAAAGGACCTTTCCCAAGGGATCACCTAGGTCTCAAACCAGCCGTCTTCCACACCAAAGTCAGTCATGTTAACCACTGAGCTACCAAGTCACTTTGACCCAATGTATCAAATATGATACAAAATTGAAAGTCATACATAGAAATTGATATTTGTGGAAAAAAACTATTTTGCGTTATTCAGAAGGACCGATAAAGAATCTAGTTTCAAAGAACTGCAATTTTCCATCAATGCTTTAATGGTTCAGCCTTTACAGGGTTAATGACTAAGTAAATGTCATCAAGCAATGTAGAACTAAGTCCTTTTACAGTCTTGTTAGTGGAAGCTGTTAATCGCAACCACTGTGGAGCTGTCCGTCAGGAAAAAAAAAAATGTTTTATTAAATAAACAGTCACTGAAAGTCTGAGTCAAAAGGTGAACGAGCCATCATACAGACCTGTCAATCAAAGTTCGACGCAGAGGACATAAGCGCCTTCTATTCAAAACTGAGATATGATTCATACAGGAAAAAATGAGAGATGAAGATGGACCACATCTCATACTGGAGGGTCTGAACAAAACAGATGAGACCATAATGAGTCCTGGAAAAAAACGGACTTCCAGAGCAGCCGTTAGCGGTGTCCCATCTTTAACATATTTGCACATTGGCTTCATTTTAAAGTCCTTTGGTTTATAGTTGTTCTTCTTGCTTTTGGACATACAAAACTATGGGCATGGTTACGTATTTATTTACATCTTAAAGAATATATTGTACAATAAATCTTAAGTCTTGTTTGGTGACTTCATTGTTATCTGTTCAAAATAAATAGCATGAATCTGAATCAATAAGACTCACTGTGGAGAAGAGACAGAAGTCAATCTGTTAAATACAAAACCTTATCAGGATTTACTTTCAACTTCCTTTTTAACAATGTAAAACAATATGCAACAAATACATACAGACATTTATTGAATTTTAAATAATCATGCACCAACAACCTGATAAAACTATTAGTAGTGGTACAGTGTAAAATATTTAAAGTACAGACTATTTGTTCTTAGTGTAGAAGCGGATTTACTTTTATAACAGTTTATTTAATACTAAACCTACATTAAATATTTTTACTTATAGAAGTTGGGATAGTATCATTTTGAGTGTAGCCTTTAGTAATTACTGACATGGGCAGAATGGTAAATGGACTGCTCTTATATAGCGCTATATCTACTTTTTTTGGTGCTCAAAGCGCTTTACATAGGCCTCACATTCACCCATACACCAGTAGATGGCTACTATGCTAATCTACCATGCAAGGTACTACCATCCCAGACCCTACTGGTTCAGTGTCTTGCTCAGGGACACTTCGACATGTGGACAGTGGGAGCCAGGATTTGAACCGCCAACCCTTTGGTCATTGGACAACCTGCTCTACCAACTGAGGTAGACTGCAACAGGACAGGATAAGAAGAGTAAAAAAAGCTGGTGCGACTGTGTTACACGCAAAATAACACTTTTCCATGAAGTAAGTTTTCAGTTTGTCCTTTTTCACATGTTGACCTCAGTGTTCAGCGCACGACCGTTTACCGTTTAGCTCCGGTGACACAACATACGCATCTCTAACAGTTCCTGCAGACAAATAAAAAGTCTGCAGCAGAAACAGAGACGCTGCCGCCAGGCCACGGGTGTGAAACACTGATAATGGAGACTGAAATTACACGTTTCAAGTATCACACTCAAACACATACGCACGCATAGAGAAACTGCAAGAGCAGAAATGTGTATGTTTGATACTATACCCGGTGAATACCTCTGGGAGGCACAAAAAACGATACTTCCTCTTATCTACAGTATGAAAAAGACAAACAGGCTGGGTGTATTTCTGTGGTCAGCCTGTTGTCATTTGTTCTGCTTTATCTCCTCTGTGTGACTGTAGTAAACAAAGTGAGGCTGAAAGCTTTGATAGTAAACTCCTGTGACCAAAGCATTGAACCTGAACTCTGACCAAATCCATGAGCAAGGGGTGCGTGTCCAGAAATGTGCAGCGTGTGTCCTCACTTTTACATGCACGTGCAGAGTAGCTTTACTATAAGTATGAAACCACAGGTGTCCGTTGTGGGTGGTGGTGTACATCTGTATTTTTGGTGTTCATTGATGTGAAGAACAGATAACATATACGCAGCCTCTGATGAGACACTATCTAACAGGAGACAGAATACTGCACAAACAATTATGCAGAAGTGTTCCTACTCAGGGTGTAGATATTTTATATTAGCTGTGCTTAGAGCTTCCAGTACTGAATAATGATAATCAGCTTGTATTTGTAGCGTTTAATTTCAGCCACCATATTTTAAAAAGCTGTAGCCGTGTAAATACACTTGTTCATTGCACTGTGACACTTCCAGAGGACACTATGTAACTACTGTGTAAAAACTGCTGCCACTTTTATCACATATGAGCAGACTAATTAGCTTAATCGGCAGGAGTCGTTAGACCAGGGTGAAAATGCAATGATGTGAAAGAATGTTTTCGGGACTAACGTTCTGCTTACTCAGAGCATAAACGCTACGTGAGATACTTCATGCATAAAGTAGCCTATATGTCATAAATGTATTTAAAGCATTTGTAATTTAAATAAAACAATAACACTATAAAACTGTATGATCTTTGGTGGAGGTAAACATGATAAAAACCACTGTCTAATAATAACTGGAGATTTCATCCATGTGAAGGTGAAAAACTCTAAATGGATGAATGATTTACTCACGCATGGTATTCTACAAACATTTGTACAAAACTAGCATCATTTATGTAACACAAAAATGTGCTTCTAGAAATGTGTCTATGGATATTTTGAAACGTTGCATTGGAACATGTTTATGGAACCAGTGAAATTCAAGGAAACGTCACTAAAAATTCACAAGTTTTTTTCTCAAGTAATGATATAGCAGGAATGGAAACACCATTTTCCAATAAATTCTGACATGACAAACATGTAATTCACATGATATTCCTGGATATTCTAATAAAATGTGAAAACACGTCACACTTGGACAGGCTGTGCAGACTGATGAGGAGACCACATTATTCCTCTGTCAACATTTGTGAACCAAAAAAGATATGACAAGCAAGGGAAAACAACAGCAGAATGTTGGGG
>JAPSES010111583.1:0-17677 GCA_029822895.1 Maxillicosta whitleyi | reverse complement strand
ATAATAACAACAAAAAATAACGACAACATAGTATTAAGATAATCCCATGGCAAACAGATGGTCTTTTAATTTCCTTTAAAAAAAAAAAAAAAAAGTGATTGTAATGTGATGGTAATAATGTGATTGTGCTTCTGTATAAAATGCCACTGAAAGTAAGATCTGCATATAAATTAGTAGTGATGCTTACTAGTAGATCAATGCACGTTCCAGATTCTACTTGTGATAATTCCATAAAATATAATATATTCATGAAGTCTGCAAAACAAATGCAATCCAGCTTTCTTAAGAAAACAGGACATAAAACCTGAAGCCAGAAAATTACTTTCTTCTTCTTCTTCTTCTTATTATTATTATAAACAGATTATTAACAGAAAATCAACCTCAAATTAAAGGGTTAGGATTAATCATGCCATTTATTCATTCATTCATTTATTTATTTTAAAACAAAATTTTCATTGATGCTGAGGTCCATAAAATAATAAAAAATAATAATAATACAGACAGAGGAGAAAACAATGATGGAGTAAAAACTCAAAACAAGATATGGCAACATCAACTACAAGTTACCACATATAGTGTTGAAATAATGAAAAGAGCATAGCATCAAAAGCAAAGAGATAAATAGAATTAAAATCATTAAACTAGCAACCAAACTGTGACGATGCCTCTCTGAAATCAACACTCAAATGTATTAAAGGGAGGATGCAGTTTGCGAAGCCTCTCCATCAAGACTAAATGAAAACACAAATTTACTCACTGTAGCAGGTGTTAAATAAATTAAGAATTTAACTCTATTTTATCATTTTATTCTAATTTTGTCTATAAATACATCCTAAACAACTAAAATAGCAATGTGTCCTGGTACAAATTAATATTTTACATGTATTAATGATAGCATTTAAGTCCAAGTACAGAACCACAAAACTGTTCTCATGAAGTCATGATGAAAAATACTTATGTTTACAGTAAATAAACTGCATTCACAAACTACAGTCTATGAAAATGCTAGATAATACAGTCTACTTTTAACAGCTATGGCATTCCCATTCTAGCATCAAATGTAATCATAGATCTACTTTATTTATTTAATACAGGAACCTAAACAGATGTTATTACACAGAAATATTATTTCAGAATTCGCAGGTACTCACCTTTATCGTGTCCATTTCTGTCTTGTGTGCTCACACAGACCAGTGAGACCAGTAGGAGCCATGGGATCATCATAATCCTCCTGACAGTGATAATCTGTGGTCACTTCTTCACTAAGTTTTCATGGATTCATCAGATTCTTAAAAACATCCACTTTCTGCTCAGGTTTTAAACCTGTGGCAGTGAGACCAGTTTGTGAAAACCAAAGTGGAAGTGACGTTATTGTACACTTAACTGTAGTAAAACACAAAAAAAACAGAATACTTACATGTAGAAATCCAGCTGGTTAAACTGGTTGTTTTACAAGAATTCATGTGATTTACAGTCTGTGAGGGCTGACACATAAAAAGTCTCAGTGTCCTGTTACTCCTTAAAATAACACTCCCTTCTGATGCCGTCAGTGAAACACACTTCACAAAAGCATTTGCAGTGAAGTGATTGTGAAATCCATGTGGAGTTGTTAGTGCAGGAAGTGGAGTGCTTTCTGGTTAAATGTGAGTCACCAGGCCAGATCAGACATGCCTGTCTGAGAATGTTTTGACAGGCAATACCTCGGAAATGGTTTCAAAACACTGTACCCAAACAAAACGGATTGCAAATAAAAGAGCTTGGCCAGTATTTTTACTTATTGTTTATTTAATATGATTAATTAAATTACTTAAACAGGAATCTGTGCAACTTCAGGAGAGTATTTTCTGAAGGAAAATAGATAACACTTTAATTTTTGCACTTGTTAGCATTCTCTTCTTAAAATCTGACAAAAGTCTTGCGTGACAATGCTTTAAATAATCTTTATATCATGAGACAGAAGCACTAAAGAAGAAAAACATACACAACAGTTCACACAACAGCCTTCTTAAAGTGTGAGTCCCATTAAAAAGCTGAATCAGTGGTTGGTTTACAACAGGAAAAGTAAAAATAGAAAAGGATGCCGTCACCACTCAATTACAAGAGACAATGAAAGCTAGCTTTTTAGGGAAATGTTGGAAGTGCTGATGTGTCACAACATTTCATAGTAGATTGAACCTTTTCAATGCGCTCACATAAGGGTCTGTACCAAATTTCACTTAAAAAACACATATTCAGATTTTAGATTTCCATTTCTGGGTAGAAATACTGCAACAAAACACATAAGATGCTCCAGCTGCCTAAACTCCACATACAAGATAAAATATCACCCTTCTTTTTAGTTTAGTTTGTAGCAATCCAAACATCAGATGCTGAATCACGCATATTGCATAGAAATTACAACACTAATATTATGTTTAAGTGTTTTTAAACAAGAACATGGTCAACACTTCTATTTATCTCACTGCCACATGTTCATTAGCAGCTCAGACAGCAGTTTTTCCTAGTTAGAGTAAAAAAAAAAAGAATTAATCCTTGAGTTTTCTGGTTAAATGCTGCTCTTCATTCAAGCGTCATTCGTAAAAACATGCTCTCACTTGTCTTAGAAACTTCATCAGTTCTGTGACTGCAGGCGGTCAGTTTGACATGATAAGGTGCTTAAGGTGTAGCACAAAAGGCTCATGGAGGAAATAGCATCTGAGGCTTTTTTTTTAAACATCTGCATTGATTATTTACACGGTGACTTTAAAAAAACACACACTGTTAAAGAGACAATTTCTTGTTTTCACTTGTCCATCTTCCACAGTGTCTCATGCTTAAATGGGTTTTTATAGGAAACAAAGCTTGTATAGAATCCAGTAATGTTGTCAAAGTCAGGATTCAGTTCACATGTTGTTTGTGAGTTATACAGAGTGACTAGGGGCGATAAAAACCTGGGTGAAAACAGTGGTCATACTGCCACACCTGAGTGCTAACCAGTGTGAACAGGTTGTCTGTAGGGTGCAAGCAGGACGTACACAGAGGGCTCGAGAAAACCACTTTTGAGCTCAGTACGGTGCAGTATCAAATAATTGTTACAGACAAACTGACAACACTGTGGATCAACCTCATAGCGGACACCCACGTGTTAGGTCTCAGGGAGTGTGAAATGTCTTGTTGCACTTTTATATTTAATTTCATGATAAATACAGCCAGTACTCTTTTGCTTTGTCTTTATGAATCAATTAATACACAAGCAGTTCTATGTTTTTGGTCGCCATTGTAAACAATTCAAGAATTTCAGGTTGATTCTTAATAGTGTTTTTAAAGTCCATTTGTATGTTTTTCCCCTAATTTAATTAACATAATTTTTCAACTATTCTTCATCATGTCAAGGCAGGTGTGAAGGTTCATACACTTTTTAACATATGAAGAGCTCTTTTCCAAAACACTCTATCTCCATTTTCAAAAATTAAGTGTTTTTATTGTTTTTCTCTCACTGAAATCTATGTTATAATGTTTAAAATTTTTATGGAAATAGCACATAACATTGACCTAGTTCTAATTTCCCTGATGCTATCTTAAAATCAGGTTGTAAAAAGTAAAATAAAAAATTGTAATCAAATGGCTTTTATAGCCTTTTAGAAAAGAGCTCTTCATATTATACATAGTAGTGTGTTTACTTATCTCCATTTGGGCCTGATGACTATTTTAGTTTATCATGTTTACCTGTCAGAAACCTGTCTGAGGCCATTACTTTCTGTGAGATGTCATGTTTGGTGCCTATGGTACACATCCTCTGATTATACACATATCAGTTTGTTTGAGCCAGTAGTGACCTTTATGAGTCCCATGTCAAAATGCCATCAGTCAGCTGAACCGATGACGCCTCTAGTATCATGAGTAATAATATGTCTCCAAAAATAAAACAGCAGCTACTAACCTCTTATCTAAAACTACTTTCTGCTGTTTTCTTAAGACTCCAAACAGTTCAGTTAACAATTCATATAAAGTCAAAACACACGACCCCAAAACCTTATTATCACACACATGTGAAACAGTGGGCAAGGGTACTCATCACACTAGTTTTTGTTGTTTCAGATTCTTCACATACCTCTCAGGAATCTCAACCACACTTTGATATGATTCAGTTTTTGTGCAACTTTCAGTGAAACAACATGAGTGTGGTTGAGAACAACTTGGCAACAATATATTACAAATCAATAAAGCACAAGTATTGTTTTAGTATCATCAGACACTACACTAATAAATAAAAAAAATAATAGTTTATTGTTCTACTATTATACTCCAGTAATTGCTACCGTGTTAGATAAATTCTTTCTGATTCTGATTCTTTGCCATTAGTGTCTGCATTAAAGAACAGGAATAACCAGCGCTCGCTCAGATCACAGAGTAGGTTTTCATGGGTGCTATAATAAAATAAAAGATAGAGGAAAAAGTGCATTTACTGTAGCTAATGATCAGTGATTGTCTGGCTTCATTACATCTGCTTTACCTCATTGGTTCATGTGCAAACATCAGATTAATCCGAGACAGTTGTCCCCTCTCATAATGAGGAGGAGTTTAGTGTTTAGTTTATCAAAAGCATAGAAGCTCTATTGACACACCATCATCTTTAGTATTAGTCCACTTTGGGAAATGCTGAGCTGCTTCTTGTGTTTTTGTATCACCACATTAGTGATGTTCAGGAAGGAATACCTACCCACATCTGGCACCATCTCCATCTTTGTTGTTGGCTCATTTCATTGGATGTAGTAAGAAAACATTTGTGGTTGATTTTAGGCGTTGTTTGGAGAGTGAGGAGACATGAGGGATAGGAGGTCAGTGACTGGACGGGCGGGATTCACTATGAGTCAGGGTCCAGTGGCCAGAAGTGAAAGGGTCAATCAAGTGTCACAGTGGGGAGTGGAGGCTTTCGGCGGTAGCATGGACAAGATGCTCTCTGCCTCTTCATACATCTGACAGACAGAAAGGAAGAAGAGGTCAGGAAACAGAAACTACAACAGCAACAAACAATACATACTAAAAATCTATGTTAATTATTATATTTTTAATTTGCTTGAACCTTTATTTAACTGAAAGAAGTGCTAAGAATAGATTTTAAGACCAAATATACTCAAGAGATTTTTAAAAGAACTCAAATTAGAACAAGAACTTTTTTTTGTGAGCAGTTTTTTCAAAACTCTCACAGTGAGTCAAGACAGTGTGCAGATTTTCAACACCAGCAGTTGTGTCATGCTTCACTGGTTTTGGGGTGTAGTCTTGAGTCTAAAAACAATGACTGTGGAGCTTTCAAGTGCACATTTATAAAATATACAGCTAAGCCCTATTTTTTGGAAATGGGCTTTGTATTGAGTATTATAAAAGAGTACTATAAAGAAATATATGGGTAAAATTTGTGATATCAACTCATCTGTTATTTGACTTGTGCCCATTTGGAGCAGACATAATTTAACTTTATGATGCTGGACAGTTTGGGACCAATATTATTTTTCATGTTATTACAAACAACAGACTGGTTGTTGCTGGTCCTGTTGCTGTTGAATATATAAATCTGCAGCTCTAGACAGGTTAAGCAGCGACAATATGTGCCACAGTATCATTCATCTGAGAGCAGAGTTGTCTGAGAAGTAACTAGCAGAAACATCAGGAATTCACTACATAGCTGTTTAGAGACCCAACTCTGAAATGTCTTTTTTCATCAGAAGTACAGAGTGTGATGCCTGATATACTGTGAGAATTATAAGCAACAAACAGTGATCAACGCCAGATGTAAAAGACATGACTACTTATCCTGAAAACAGGAGGAATAAAACACATTGTAGGTAATCAATTTGTAACTGAAGCATGAAAGGTATGGCATTTACCAAACAGGGAGAGTCTAACCAAAATGTGCATTCTTGCCAGTCATCTCACTCTATTTATAATATCCTAACTAACTGTAAAAGAACAGGATGTAATATTTAGGAGGATTTATTAAGTAAAATATAATACACAGTATTCATAATTTTGTTATCATTCTTTCAACAATGTTATTTCAATTGCTAGATGACTTTATCTCATCACTTTTTCATATGTAACATCAAACATTTTGTTATAATGAACATATTGTGGTGGATTATGGAATGGCATTGAGTGTGGTTTCTATTCAATAGGCCATTGTTCCTGCAGTTGCATATCCCTGTCATAATTTCTGTTCAGATTCCTACAGTCACGGCCAAACATTTTGGGAATGACACAAATGGATTCTTTGCTCAGATGTCATTTATTTGTCAATAAAAGTCTTTGAAATCTATACAATGCCTCTAATTGCTCTTCATTGTACCTCAGAAACATTTGGAAATTAAGAAACACAAAGTTGAAAATAAACTTGGGCAGCAAATTTACAACAACAAAACTTTTCCTATTCCCAAAAGTTTTGGCAACAACTGTACAATTATTGTTATGATGAGCTGAAGACACACAAGCAACAGAAGGAGCTTTTATCCTTACGGGTACAAATGGCACATCTTGGAAGAGTTCTTGAATAAAGCGGCGTGAGGGCAGTCGAAACATGCAGTGACCCAACAGGTAGGACACCTCAGAGTATAGACAGATGTCATCAAACGCATATGGAAACTTCTCCTTGATACTAGACAAAACAATAAATACAAGTACGAGTAAGGTGAAACATGGTGTAAAAGGCTCTTCAAACTAGAGCATGAGTGCACAGGGGTCTTACGTTAACAGGTTTGTCTCATGGTTTTTGGTCCCAACGGAGGAGCTGAGATTAATGATGAGACGAAGCACCTCCTTCCTCAGCAGCACCCTGCCAGCTGGAGCATCTTCTGGAATGGACTTCACTCCTGACAAGATGCAACAATTAAATCGAACAGAAACATGAAACTACCAGTTCTGCTAAGTATCACCGTTCAGATCTGAATGGAAAATTCACACCTAAATTGCTTTTCTTTCTCCGCATGTTTTCTGTACACTGGTGGAATATATTTCATAATATTTATATATGTTTCTAAGGAAAATGCCTTCTGAAAAATAAATAAATAGGTACTGAAAATAACCAGTAAAACTGCCCTGGAACAATTTAAGAATAAAGGATAAACCTATTTAGAGCTGAGACAGCACTGACTGTTTGGACACAAGACTGGTTAAATGTCTCTGCTAAGGAAAGTTAAATAACTGAGGTTTTGGAGATAATTTTGTAATAAATAAAGAAAATCAAACCTACCTAAAACTAGCTCTGTGCTGCGCCCACTACCTGCAGACTCCTGGGACACTGTATCACTGCATCCAGATACCCCTGAAAGATTGGCTTGGGCCATGGCCTCCGGTTGGTTTCCTGCAGGTGGAGTGCACCACTCTGAGAAGGACGTTCCCTCAGTCAGATCTGAGAGGAGGGAGCATGAACAGGAGATGCACCAGACTGGAAGTATACACAAGAAAAGAACCTCAAATCCAAAAACATTATCCTACCTGGGTTGCTGTTTTGAGAGCTGAAGCCTAGAACAGACACTCCAACACAGTACAGGCAGTTGTTGTCATTGTGCTCCTGGAGCCCAGTCTCCTCGGAGCCCAGAATCTGCTGCTGCTCCGCCCGACTCACTGCCATCAGCTCTGTGATACTAAGCTGAGAGCGGAGCCTTGCCGGCCGACCTCCATCGGTGGAACCTGAGAACACAGTAGAGTTTAAAGTGGGGTTACATTTCACTGGGACTGTGTTAACACTGCCCTGTTTTCTCACCGTCAGAGTCTCCAGAGAAGAATTTGGCAGAGCGGTCTTCAGAAGGCGGGCTCGTCCTCTTTTGGAAATATGGAGTTTCTTTGATCTAAAAAGAACCAAGAACACAAACCTGAAGTTGCTCCAATCTAAGGTTTGTAAAGAATTAACTCATGGAGGAGATCCAGAAACTCTGTGATGTTTTTGCATTTGAATCACCTATCGGCATTACCTGGAACATGTTACTGATGTTGACAGGTAAAGCAAGGCCAATGTAGTCATCAGAGGAGCCATAGTTGGCGGTGGACACGATGGAGCGAACTGAGGAGGAGCGCTGCAGAGTGGTTTGGTTGATTGGGCTCAGCAGGTCTTCTTTATCCAGGGATGCAAAACTCAGAGCTTTCAGGAATCTGGAGGCAAGCAGATGTCTGGTTAAAAAAAAAGATATGAATGGCCTCTATCTGTGAACTATATTTATATATGAGGAGCTGAGCCCATAGTTGTGCATGTACAACAAAATAGTTACTCATCTCTCTATATCTTTGTTTGAGTTACAGATAAAAAAAAAAAAAAATAAGGCCCAGTGTTCATAAATGGCCTCAAAATACAAACAGATGGATTAAATAAATGGATAAATGCTGAACATATTTTTGACTAAGTGACCCAGCCAGCCCCCGAGAGGCAATGAATCACACCCCCCCTCCCGTTTCCCACCATGCTACCCCTAACTGATCCCACATCCTAAAATCATTATTCAAGACCTACTGCATCATCCAGTGGTTAGACTTTGGATTATCTTTCTTGTTTGCCTTACATTCATTTCTATCACATCCACATTTGGTGGCTTATCATTTATCATTATATCTTGTCTTTTCCCATCAATCATATAATTCAACTTTGGGGTAAAACTTGATTGATTCAGTATCATGTGAGTTTGAATGGAAATTGCATTGGTGGATAATTTCATGAGGAGTGAGGAGGTGAGAAATAAGGGAAGCCACCGCAGTGTTTAGGTTTTCAGCGAGCAAGATTTGTCAAAACAAGCCATGAATGAGATTTTCATGTTAAAGATAGAGCAAGTCATTTTAATTTAAATATATTTTCTAAGTCCTATCAGTTCTATGTATGAGAATGTTCACAACCCTGACTTTGAGCTTCTGAGGAAACAATAAGGAAGGTATGTATTTAGTTACTGGGTTCAAATGTCTTCCTTAAGAACCGTTTGATCTGTCTAGGGCAGAACATGTTGTACAAATTGTCTAAAACGTTGCTTTTGAAATAAAAGACAAACAGCAATTGCAACACTTCATAGTCTGAATGGAGTTTCCTCAACGGTTACATTAAGCGTCTGCTATGTCCTGATGCAATAAAGGAAGGCTCAGTTTGTTTCAACACCAGATGTCACAAATGGTTTTGACAATACAACAGATTTCACTCTGAGCCTTTGTCTTCATACTGATAACTGCCTTTACTGTCGTACAGAATGATTGGTTCCATTCTGTGCACTTTCTGTTTTATCCTGCTTTCAAAACAAGTCCAAATGCTCATGCCCTGCCTTGTACTATACCGATAATCTGGACAATGATACATTATCTGTACCTCCGTGAAGTGAGTCTGGAGTCCAAACTGCCTGTGTTCATGGTGATGGCATCAGTGAAGAGGATATCTTTGGCAGGGGAGGCCAGGGCCTCACTGTGGGACAGAGACGGCTGGATGCGCTGGTGTTGGAGCCTCCTGAGGGTGGCGTAGCCCAGAGCATCACGAGGACTGGTGCAGCCATTGTGGGAGTGGGAGTACTTGAGTGTACTGTAACCCAGTGCACCCCTGGAGCTTGAGTACATGAGGGTGCAGTCAGCTAAGCTGCTCAGGGTTGTCACTGAGGGGGATTTGAGAGACTGGGCTCTGCGGGGTAAAGTATGTGATGAGCCAGGAGGTACGAGCGAAGCTGAGCAGGACTTGGGGATAGACCGCATAGTGGAGTGGGGTTGGAGTGTCTGGATGTGCATGTTTTGGATAGTCTGGGCGTTTATCACAGTGTTGAGGCTGACACAGTCGGTGTCAATGGTGGAGGGTAGGGTCTCTCTGGAGGGGCTGGAGCTCATAGAACTGATGCCGCTGGTGGTGGTGTCTGTGTTGAAGCTCTGGCTACGGCTTTTAAAACGAGCTCCGCTTCCTGTTGAGGGCCCATCTTCAGCTAAACGCTCATAGCTGCTCTGCTCTCTATGGGTCTCTATGGTCTGGATCCCTGACCCATTTATTTCTTCTTCCCCAATGCTGGGAGTGCTCCCACTATTCTCCGAAGTTTTGGTCCCATTAAAGGTGCTTTCTTTACCAACTGAGGGGCTCTTTGACAGATGCCCATTGTTAGACATAGGCAAAACATCAGCATTTCCAAAAGAGTAGCTGCTAGGCTCTGCATTCAAGTGTTTAAGCTCCTGTTTTCCATTCAGAATCCCTGTGTGGCCTTGGCTAGTGGATTTGGGGTAAGGGGTGGTGCGAGGCTTTCTTCCAGGGAGAGACAGAGAATGGATGAGGCGGTTGCGGAAGCGGCTAGATGCCAATGAAGTGATTGAACTTTGGTCCTTCATCAGTTTGTACAAAGAAGACTCTTCAGAGAACTCACAGCCTTCAGGCCTCTCATCGTCAAGTGTATATGCACCTGCAAATGACACTGACTATGAAATACCACCACAAAATCTCAAATATATTAGGGGTAAAGTACAGTGCTATATTAAGTGCAAATTTGTATGTAGCTTTATACATCTACAACGGTAAAATGCTATTACTGACTTCCACTCACATTTGACTATGTCACTTCCACTTTCTATAATTTATTTATTTATTTATTTTTTTTTTTACACACGCAGATGTAAAAGAATGAAATACATCAGATTAATGGGTATATGTGCATGAAGACATAGAGGTATTAGAGAGGAATCCAGGTGTGTTAATCTGATTTCTCATAATAAGATAATTACCATTATCTGATCAAACATATTACATTATGTATTTTGCATGTTCACTTGAATAATCTGATAACTCCAGAAATCAGATAATGATTAGAGTATTAGTGGCATGTAAACGGATTCAATGACATTTCCTACTTAAGTGTATTTCATTGATAATATTTCAATTAAGGATGTGGATATGTCCTCCATCATTGACATTAAAGCATAAATCTTTGACTCTGTGAAAGGTTTGAGCTTACTGGGTTGGACTGGGTCGCTCTCACTGTTGTGCCTGGAGCTGCTAGACTCAGAAAGGCTGAGGGTGCTAGGGACAGAGGACAGCAGAGTGTAAGGTTTGGCCTGTGGCTCCACCTCCTCCGGGACCACGGGCCATAGCGTGCTACGGCTATGCCTCACAGCGTCCCAGCCATGCTGCTTCAGTACCTCGCAGCCTTGCTTCGTCTTACTCATGAGACCCAGCACATACAGACATGTCCTGTGTACAACAAACAGAAGAGACAGATGACATTAAAAAAAACCCAACTCTGATTCACAAGCCTAACTACCATATTGGCCTGAATATAAGATGACCCTGATTATAAGACGACCCCCTCTTTTTCAAGACTCAAGTTTGAAAAAAGACTTTTTGAACACCAAATTTAACTTTTATACAGAAAATAATTACAGTCCATCTGAAACAAATGATTATAACAATATATTCGAGAGAAAAAGCATGTTATTTTGCCTCATTCAAATCATGCAAAAACTGTCTATCACATCTTAATATCTGAACATTTAAATATGTAAAGTAAAGTGCGATCACATTTGTAAATGAATGGCTTCTGGTTTTTGAAATGTAAATAAAACAATCTACTATGATAAAACAACAAAATTGCAATAACTGCATTAACCATCAAAGTGAAGTCTAACTGTAACTGTAGTCTGGAAACAAATCTGAATAAGGAAAAACACTGCAAGCATTGACAGGGGTTCACTTTGGCCTGGGGAGTTAAGTTCAGCATTCGCTTTAAAGATATCTGGCGCCATCTAGTGTTCTGAATGGGTATACCGTATAAACCCCGAATGTAAGACGACCCCTACTTTATCAGTCTTATTTCAATGCAAAAAACCACCGTCTTATATTCGGGCCAATACGGTATTTGTGACATAAAAAGAGGCCAGATTCAAAGGAAACACTCTTAATAACATATTATTTACTTATAAACCTGACTTTTGCTTAAAGTGTGTAAAATTTGCTCTCAAACTGTCTTTCATACTTGCACTAAAGAAACACAAACATAACTTAATACATTTGCAAGTTTACAGGAGACAACGTACCCTCTGATGGAGAGCACTTCACAGTGGTATGCCAGAGCTACTATATCAGGGATCACCCCCTCCTCCAGTAACAGATTCAGACCCCAGTTGGATGATCCGATGTTCCCCTGGTACAGAAGAGGAAACATCAGCTGTGGGTTTCCTTCTCTAAGTTAACCTACTTTAACATTTTTAAACATTATGTAAAAATATCAAAAAAAACTTTTGCTGACCAAAGCCCAGAGTGCAGCCTTCAGTTGTTTGATGCCCTCCCATCTGTCCAGGGTTGGAGATCGGACAGTATAACTTAAATCCAGAAGCACATTCTGCAGGAGGTAGAGAAAAAAAGAAGAAAAAGCATCATATGTGTGACGCTGTTCCAGCATCGTTGATCTAAATAGTAATTGGTCAAAATGTATGCTTCAAGTCAAAATAAATGAAGCAAATATTAATCATAACTCAACATTTTAGCTAACAGAAATTTTAGGAAAGAAAGTGTTTTCTATTAGTGTTATGAACTACAAAACGAATGATATCAATGTAGTGAGACACATAAGTTTGCAGTCTATAGCCAATACACAATGAAAAACACAGACCAATTTACCTGAGTGTCAAGTAACTGGCAGCCGGTCTTATCATGAACTAGTTGACCGTATAAATGCACAGGAAGATAAACATGGGGCCTCTGTAACCTGTGGGATCACAAATTAACAGAAGTTTCCAAAATGTTCAGCAATACTTGTTAGTTTGCTACACATGCACATTTATGTTTAATATTTCCATCAGAAACATTTTGTTATCATCCTATCGTATGACATAAACATACTTAACAATAATATTCCTTTATTCTATCCCTTAATTATTTACATTAAAGAGGGCTGTGACCTGCGGTGGATGAGTACCTTTGGTTGCTGCGGCGTACATAGTTGTCTCCATTTACAGGCTTGCGGTACGTGGTCAGAGCCTCATTAAGCTGCTCCTCTATCATGTCCACATATTTTAGATTATACTCCTGCAGCATGACACAGCAGCAAAACATTTAACAACATAGCAATATTAATTCTAAAAACAACAAGAATAATAATAATAAGTAAATTTAGAATGCGAACATTGCTTTTAATCTACCTTCTGCCATTTCTCCATTTGTTTAGTGATGTAGCCTCTCTCGTTAAGATAGGAGAACCCCTTGGGAATCGATAAAAACCTGGTGACAAATAGACAAACCAGCTGAAAGGCTTGTGTTTCTGTTGAGTTTTTACCTTAGACTGATATTTTACCTTAGCAGCAGGAGAACGCCCTTGTCCCCCAAGTGTGTGAGAGCAGGTTTCATTTCGATGAGTGCATGAAGGTTGGCCTACAGAGGAACACAGGACAGACAAATCCGATTAACGTTCAATCATTTCAATCACAGGTAGTGTGTCATGCTCTTTCCATCATTTGTCTCTTACCTTGTCTCCACAGGCTTCATCCAGTATGTCCAGTGCCTCCGCTGAAATGGTCTTGTTACGATCATGAAGCTGAGTGACCAGGAGCTCGATGCCCCAGTTACTGAAGAACTCCACATTTGCTCGCAGTAGGACCCGCAGGTGCTTAGTGGCGTACAACCTGCAAGACTAAAATCACAACAAATTATTGGATTTATATCTATGTTTTTGCAATTAATGTATCCGTATAGTTGTGAAATTTAAAAAAATATATTAATCTGTCCCAATGAAGTTGTTCTTCAAAAGCTTCTAAAAACGTACCTAAATGAAAAGATGACACATTGATGTAATTTAATAAATACACTGTAATTTCTTTGGACTCAATCCCACATTCACCATCCTGCTGCCGCAAACACTAGATCAGTGATTCCTTGAATTCATTAAATGGTAAATCAGTGCAGCCTAGTCCACAACAGTCCTATTTATAAATCACTGAAGCCCATTTGTGCATAAAGGAACATTCCCAATGGCTGATACTGTCATTTCACCAGAGGTACATTTAATAAATCATAACTGTTTTAGGCAAGTTATTGAAAACATGTTAAAAAAAACTTGATTAATGTGATCAAATAAATGCATTTAAGTAGAATTTAAGGCTTTTTTTTTTTCTTGTCATCAGTAGTGGCACTGAAGAAAAGACCAGAAGCAGAGATGGAGGTAGCAGAGATGAAGATGCTGAGGTTCTCTGTGGGAGTGACCAGGATGGATAAGATCAGGAATGAGTAGATCAGAGGGACAGCACATGTTAGAGGTTTGAGGATAAAGTCAGAGAGGCCAGGCTGAGATGGTTCAGACATGTCCAGAGGAGAGAGAGGGAAGATATTGGTAGAAGGATGGAGAGTGTGGAACTGCCAGGCTGGATGGAGTCAAAGAGGAGATGAAGGGAGTCGGTGTGAGAGAAGAGGATGTAGAAGACAGGGTTAGATTTGAGGTAATTGATTTGCTGTGGTGACCCCTGAAGGAAAAAGCTGAAAGGAAAAGAAGAAGAAGAAAATAAAACATAAATTATCTTTTCAGACTAGTTGCAGTTTGTTTTAGAAATGCAGATTTATTTGATAACCTCAATAAAGTCCTTTGTTTGAGAATGGATGCACTACAGTCAACCAACATATGTAAATTAACAAACATGTGAACACTGCCCAAAACTGGACACATCAGTTCCCTCCATTTGGGCCTTTAATGCTTCTAAATCAAAAAGGACATTAGAGGATAATAAGAAATCAGACAAACAACATGTAATGAACCAGGGATGTTTCATTTATGAATGTAATATTCCACATGATGTTGTTTTTGTCTCAAAAGTGAATATGTTTTACAATCAAAAGCTTTACAATTAGGTTATTCCTGACAAGATGGATTTATTTTTGAACAAACTCTTGACTGTAAAGGTGCAGGAGCTAAAATCAGAGATGAAAATGGCAGATTTTAGAAATGCACACTGTACTTTGGCAGTTCTCTCCTGTTGGTCCAAATCTACAAGCGTAATATAAATACTGATGACATGACGCTGTTGCATATGACTGTGGAAAAGAGAGGGTGACTTTCCAAACTTTGATGTTGAACTAGGGAATAGATCATTTGAGTCACATCTGACCCAGACCACTTAATTTGTTATATAAATATGTTGAAAGGTAATTATTGATGTGTAATAAAGCCTTATTTATGATAATACCACCACTTTTACAGCATTTTAGTATTAGAAAGATTTTAAGTCCTGCAAAAAAATTATGCATCCATATTTGGAAAGCTGATTTACAAATACTTTATTAACAGGATTCATATAAGTGCTACTGAAGCAACATTGTGAGCAGAGTGTGTAGTGTCTTACATCAGTAGCAGCTGTGAGAATTTTGGACAGAATAACACGAGCGAGTCCGTCACGACTGTAGTCCAGCGTGGTGACAGTTAGCTTCAGTGTCTGGTGTTCTTGATTCTTCAGACTGCACAGGTTCAACAAGCTGTGAAACCACATGGTACAGGGAAATAAATCAGGTGATAATATTTACATTTTCACAATCTGCATAGAAATGCTTAAACACCACTCTCTCACCACTGGAAGACACAACACTTCTCCAACATCTTGACCCCATGTGGGTTGGCAGACAGGGTTCCCAGGAAAAGGAAATAATGCTGGCTGAGTGTGGTTAGCAGCCCGTTGCCCTGCAGACTGCGGTCAGGTTTAAGACCAGAACAGGAGGACAACCAGTGGACAATGTCTCTCACCAGGTCTTCCAGGTAGCCCAGGCCCTCCTGACAAACACAAACGCTGAGTTGAGTGTGTGGATCTTTAATATTTCCCAGAGGCCTGCTGTAAAAATCTATTTCTATCCATCTACTTTTCTATGTGCTACGGTTCTTGCATTACTATTGAGTATTTAAAGGTGCACCATAGCTACAAGATCTAAATACTGAACCAGTGAGGCTACATGATCACCCCCATGTGTCTCTCAGGATTATAAAAAAGTATTGTTACAAGTCTCATTAAACTTAGTAGAAGGGTCATTTGTCAAGAATTTACCCTTACATCTTTAAATACACAGTAGAGCCATTAAAAAGGCAGACGTTGGCAGTGTTTTTCACTTTGTTTAAACAGTGGAAAGCCCCAGACCAACTAGGAGGTTGCCATAGTAACAATCAGTTGTACACAATAAAGTGGTCAAAGGTATTATTTTGATGATATTTTGAAATTTTATTTTGATCAAAGAGGCAAGAGTCCACTTTACAAGTATAAACACGTTACAGCATTGAAATGCTATAATAATAATAATAAATAAGAAGAAGAAGAAGAAGAAGAAGAATATACCACTTTTCTAATTTTGTGTAATCAAAGCACTTACTTTGGATCCATTATTCATTCACTCTCACTGGTGGTGGTAAAATACATGTGTAGCCACAGCTGCCCTGGGAGCGAATTTTTTTTTCCTGAACCTTTGGGGCACGCATTCCAATCACAGAGCGAGTTAAACTGACGTCATGCGTGTGTAATTAAGATTGTAATAGGGTTAGGACCAGAGTCGTAGTAGAAAGTACAGTGTAGTGCCCCAAAGATTCAGAAATCTCAAATCTCACACCCTAGGACAGACTGATGGAAGTTTGGCCGCCAATCTGCGCCAAACAACAGTTCTACAGTCCGTCATGTAGCCAAACTATGAACCAAACACACATCCATTTTTATGTTTCTTTTCTTCTATATATTGTCAAAACCAAAGGTTCAAATAAGTGGAGTGAAGTGAACTGAGGAATTTGAAGGCCTTTGTTACATTTTGATCCAAAATGTGTTCATTTTGAAATGTAAATGCTCTCTCTGCGTCTCTCTACTGTGATATTACAGGAGTGAACCAGCTCCACATCACAAGAAGGTAGCAGATGTCATGTTTGGGCTGATATTTCATAACCTGGTCATTTCCCACTCACCTCCTCAGACTCCAGGAGGAATTCTATGAACTGGCAGCCGACCACAGTGAGCTGTCTGGCCTTAGGGTGTTCCAGCTCCAGGCTGCCGTAAAGCTTGCTACTAGGTTTATAGAAGAAAAGCAGCCTTCGCACAAATCTGTCCAGAAAAACAAAACACATATACACAATGAAACAAGCAAATTAAGCTGTATGTATACATGTTAGATACAAAATATTAAATGATACTAACGTATGCATATGTTCATCCTTATTGCTACGCAGACTAACATGTGGCCACTGAGGAAGAGTTGAAAACATAAAACAAAGTCAGATTATTAAACCCATTTCATCAGGAACATTTCAAAAGCAAAACTATATTTTATGCATCAGTGTAGGTCAGACAATTACAGATACATTTTAAGAACAAAAAGTTAAGTTTTAAAGACTAATATTTTCTACATTTATGATGATGTGCTTTACCTTTAAAATGGTTCCAATAAGGCACCAGTTCCAGTCCAGGCCATCCTTATGGTTGAGGATGTGGCTGTCTCTCAGAGTTGACATCAAGGCATCTTCAGTGTCCTATCATCAAACACATGTGTTTTCATTTATTTTCTACATATCCATGCCATGTTTAGGTTTACTTTTTTTTAAATTTAGATTTCAGATTAAGCAATACTAGTGTGTTCATTTACTTTCATATTAACAATTTCATTAATTCCACACTGACTTTCACATTATTGTGAGTCAGAGAATACATTAACCAATTAGCAAGTAATTATTGGTTTCAGGCCTGATCATCAAACAGAACTTTTTAGTGCTTT
>JAPSES010111560.1:0-17683 GCA_029822895.1 Maxillicosta whitleyi | reverse complement strand
AGTGGATCATATATATATATATATATATATAGCATGGTTAGTAGCACCTCTTCCTGAATGGGGGGGGCATGGTGTGGATGTAATGGATGTTACCACCGAAGAAGTGCTGCGATGTAGGGAGGAGCAGGAGGGTGGGGGTGGGGTCAGTACTTACATAACATGCTGCTTGATATTAATATTTCTACAGACCAACGCCCCTCATTTCAGTCTCAGCTTATAGCGACCCCCCCACAGTGTGCCAACACCCCCGTTGAATGACACACACTGTGTATTAAGATGGGTAAAATGTAGAGTCTGTATTTTCCTATGAGGTTAATAAAGTGAGTCAATGTTAACATTTAACCTTTTATGTGTAATGCTAATGTAGTGAAAACAGAGGCGCAGACAATGCTAACAGGTTAGAGATGTAAAAGTTTATTCTGCTCCTGCTGTGGTAAAGCCTTCTGATGACAAGAACGGCCCGAATATAAATTATAACATGTACTGTTTTGTGATATTCTGTAAGAAACGCACAGGATTAGAGGGCCTCCCATAGCCAGAAGGTTAAATATGGATATGGAGAAAAAGAGTGGATCAGTATTTGGGAGGAGCGCCATGACATTTAATATTGGATATAAAGTAAACGCATTAGGGGCCTGAGATATAGTGAGGGTGTCACTCAGCAAATAAGCAAAAGAGTAAAAAATAGAAATGGAGATAGTGAAACATCAGTCTCCACCTTAAGTTATATTGTAAATTGGGCTATTTTTTGCAAGTTTGGTAGACCTCTGCGGATAAAACATATTGTTGTCTGTGATGACGGCTGCCAAAAGTTGAATTACCAGTCACTGCTGCCCGTTCTTAGAGAGAGGTTTTGTATTTTTTATGTGTCTGAGCCTCTTTGCTCTTGTAATTTAAACAACAGTGCCAGGAGGAAGAGAGATTGGAGCAAAGAGGCGAAAGTTTGGCTTTCACATAAATCTGCTTGAGTTATTGATCTTTTCGTCGGCGGGTTTTACACCTCTTACATACCCTAACATTGCACTTGTTATTTTATTATAGTTCTGTGCTTTGTTTTATGACAAAGGAGAAACTGTTCAGACGAAGTTTAGCATGCACACAAATGTCTTCATGCAGCTCTGACACATGACCTCCTGTTCCAGCATCGATTTCATTATAGCTCGCACCGGCACAACCTCGTACACAGAAACAGTGTGTGTGACATGCACAATAACACACACACACACACACACACTAACACACCTTTTTTTGCTCGCTCCCTTTAAGATGCAGGGCATGTTTATTTATGGTTGCCATTTCCTCTGTCTTGTTGTCCAGGGGCAGAATTTGTGGTGGCATGTGGATGGCTTTAATGCCAGTTTCTTCACTCCGGTCTCTTGTGAGCTCTGTCTACTCCATCTCCGTCTGGTGTGCCAGAGCAGCTTTACCATGTGTATTTCTTCAGCTCACAGGCTCACCATTAGTCTCTGCCTCTTTTCGCTGGTGTTTTCTGTCTGTCTCTGTGCCCTGCTCTTACTTTTTCTTTTGTGAGAGGCTGTCATCCGTCTTGATATTGTTTCCTATCTGTCTAGTCTACTGCAGTCATGTTTTTTAGTCGTCATAGTCACAAAATCTTAACAACCCCAGACACGGGGGCTGAAGCTGAAACAAAGCAAGCATGACTTACAAACAACCCCTGTCATCATTACCTAAAAAATATCTCTACATGTCTGAAACGTGTGAAAACCGGTGTCATGCTGCCCTTCTTGGTGGAGTATTTCAAGTCTGTTGGTTTTGTACTTGCACAGTGTGAACCAAACTACTGCCAATTAGGTTATGTAGCAGAGCGGCACATGGCTGGTGGTGACCTACACTGCTCAGCCAAAACATTCTGACCACTGACATGCAAAGTGGGATTCATTTGGACTATGTCATTACAATGGGCTCTTTTTCTAAATTAGTAAACGCACACCTTATGAGGTGCGTACAGCCGTTCAGTAGCATGAATGAAACAAAGAAAGTTGCTGCCGCACACTCAGAACTTCACTGAATGCTCATTTATTCGACCAACGTTTCGGCCTTTTTCAGGGTCATTTTTTACATACACACAGATCATTGTCTCCTTTATATATATATCCTATTGACTGGACAGGTGTCAATCAGGAGCGTCAATCGGGGGCGTGTCAACAGTCCATTCAGAACTCCTGCAGCAGGTACGCAATCAAGTTCTTACTGCTATTAAAAAAAAAAGGTTTTTAAATCACATGGTGTGGGCTAACTTATAAATTGCAGTATCAAAACCATTTTAGGATAAATATTTAACACACGTGACAAATATACATATATACATACAATCATACAATTATTATAAAAAGCATCGTAAGTCAATGGGACCTGTCGGACGGTGGGATCTATTAAGCAGCGTTAAATCCTTAAATCTGATGAGTTAGAAACCGCAAAATAGGCAGAAGTAGAGATCTGAGCGACTTTGGCAATGGATGAATTCTGATGTGCGTGTGTAATTGAGTGAAATCACTGGTCCAGAACATCTCCTGATCTTGTTGTTCATTAGAACCAACCAAAAGTACCTAATGAACAACTACTGGATCTCAACCAGTCCAGCATCTATGAGGACAGTGCGTTATTACCACCTCTCTAATATAGGGCGATCTTTTTCCGCAAAAACAGCTCTGACCCGAGGCCTGGATGCCACGGGAACTCTGAAGCCGAAGCGATTCCTCTACGACTGCAAGGGAAGCTCAGTTTCCCCTTAATTGTCAAATATTAAATGATTAAATATGTACAGTTTTGTTAACATTTCATTGGCTATAAAAGCGTTAGAACACGTTCATCTCCGAGAATTTGCTCAGAATCAAATACTTATCACAAATCGACTCAGTCGATGGTAACTTCTCATACGTTCCTATAGCGTCATTTTCGTAGTCAATGTATTTCTTCTTCGTGTGTTTTAATGGCTGGTGATGCTCGGCGACTGAGGCATTTGCGCCCTCTAGTGTCTCTACTGCGATATGAACCAGAGCATTTGTCCATAGAAGCTGAACGTCCGTGCACTTCAATGGGACCGTTTTATTCATCGCCTTCGGACGGTCATCAGATAAATGCCATGATTTTGTCCCGCCCCCAGACACTCAGCGTCTCTGGTGGTCTCTTCGGTTGGTCTGGATGCTGAGCTTCCACGTGATGATTGGAGGATCAGTGGAAAAGCTGACTCCTGTTTTGATTGACAGGTATTTTCAGATATCCTCCTGACACCCAGAAATACATTTTTGTCCTCTGTAGGTGACAAAAGTTTGATGGTTTTACTTTAGAAATGCCGTCCACTGCAAAGGTCATTCCATAAAAACTAGAAATAAACAAATAAAAATAATTATCAGAAAAAACTGTTACATAATGCAATTTCGGATCAAGACAGACAAAAAAAAAATAGCTAAAACTTTCACTTTGCTGCGTGTCAGGAGGATATACACCATAGACCATTTTCTTGAAAAGAGGAAGAATTTACATATAATTAAATTGACAAATTTTATGATGTAGGTTGACAATGAGCTTCCTCTCTTTGAAAGGGCAGCAGCCGCTACTTCTCTGAAGCTGTGTTGTAGTAAATGGACCAAGACGTTAGCTGCAGATCCCTGAAGTTTTAGGAGTCAAGAGTTGGACGTCTGTGGATCATTTGATTGGTCCAGATCTTCCAACAGACGCTCAACTCTCCTTACTGTAGCTCGGGATGTCCTTGGTCGGTACTACTTTGTTAAAACTACGGGTAATTAATTGTTAACGAAATTAAATAAGCTACATTTTAACAATGTGAATGGAAAATAAAAATTAAATCAAGGTTTAGATCTGACGTGGCTTTACTTTCAGCTTAGTCAAGTACGTGAATCAAAGAAAAAACAGTCAGTGAAAAGAAAAGATGAGTGTGAAGAATGTAGCAGCGCCTGTGGCAAACGCCATGAAGTACAAGTGGTAATTAAAGTGACTTTTTGTGACTCATTGGTAAACAATTACAAAAAAAAAGAGAGCAATTAAATATCTCCCTTCTTTTCTAATCAAATCAAAATTAATTAGCTTGTGCCATAATGGAGCATACAGAAATGTCATGTTATTTATAGCACACAAAAATGAATAAAATATCTGTAAATGAAAACGTTTTTTGGTCTACACTTTCCTTGTTCTACTGGTAATCTGGACAAGACGGTTCAAGACACTTGTCCACAGAGTTTGCAGTCCTGTCAGCATTGCACCATTAACTGTGTGTGTGTGTGTGTGTGTGTGTGATATCTTGGCTGTAGTGCACATCCATTTAAACCAAACAAAAAGCCAAAACCTGTTAGTGTGATATGTGACAAGTATTCCTGGAACTTCTTAAGTTACTTCTGAAATATAACCTTACCCCATTTAACCTCTGCTACTTGTCAGCTAAGACATTCTCTATTTTTGTCCCTCTATGTTTCACAGCAAGCAGGCACTTTTAGCAAAAAGGCTCAGCACTAACCTGACAGATGTGTTAGGACTACACCGGGTTTCTGCAATTGAACATGAAACACACTCTCCTCGCAGATGGTAGCTGAAGGAATGGAACCATAATGAGGAATTTAACAAGAGCACGACTCTATGGTATGTATGTTATGAACCCATAAATACTGCACATGTTTGTGGGTTCTAATTACATATTGATGATTTCATTGTCAGATTCACTGTTACATTTCTACAACTTTATACTACTTTTGTTTCTTTAAAATGTTACCCCATGTACCATGGAGTGGAAAAGCGCCTATAATTTGCTTATGGGTGCATCTATGAAACCCTAAAAACAAGACAGATGAGCTAAAAATTTACACCAGATGTAAACTAATGTTATGAAGAAAGTTTAGAAGCACAACATTTACTGAGGTGAAAGAGAAACAATTTTTCAGATAAAACACATTTTCTATTATTTTGCATTTTTATACAAAAACCTGCATGTAGCATAGTCAAAAATGGCACACAAAAAATATCTGTTTACTCTCTCACAGGTACATTTTGGGAATTTAATTATTTATGCATGGCAGCGTGTTTCACAAAAATGGCTGCTGCTGCAAAATCATTTGTGACTTATTTGTGTTTGACGGAGCAGGTTCTACAAGTGGACACGATGGGTTACATGCAAAACCTGGAATGAGACTGCAGATTCATGAAAAGCTGTGATACCTAAGACCATTTCAAGTAATGTTTTCCACATCAAATGCTCCGACACCTAGGCAGCTTTTCATGTCCCAATTTTGGGTCTATTTTTGGCACCAAAATTCATACATTTTGGGATCACTTAGAGCAAGAGTATAATAGAGTTAAAATTTTTTTTTTTTTTTTTGCATTTATCTGAGGTCATCATTGGGTACATTCTGGGGAAATATGTCAAAATTTGACTTATTATTGGGTCTGAAAAAGCTGGCAAAGTGCAAGGTACCGAAAGGAAGGAAGGAAGGAAGGAAGGAAGGAAGGAAGAAAGGAAATAGAAGGAAAGATGGAAAGAAAGAAAGGAAAGAAATAATGAAAGGAAAGAAAGAAAGAAGGGAAGAAAAGAAGAAAGAAGGAAGGAAAGAAGGAAATAAAGAAAGGAAAGGAATAATGAAAAGTAAGACAGAAAGAAGGAAAGAAAGAAAAAAGGAAATAAAGAAAGGAAAGAAAGAAGGAATCAAAGAAGGAAAGAAAGGAGGAAGGAAAGAAAGAAGGAAAGAAGGAAGGAAAGAAAGTAAAGAAAGAATGAAAGGAAAGAAAGAGGGAAAGAAAGAAGGAATCAAAGAAAGAAGGAATCAAAGAAGGAAAGAAAGAAAACTTTATTAATCCTCGAGGGAACTTCATAGAAGCGCCTACATATTTTCAGTTCAACACCGTTTCATATTTTTAATACGTGTGTAGCTTTTATGTTATTTACATGCACCTGCACCGTCGCTGGAGGAAATGACTGGAAATGTTGTTGCACATCTGACACAACGACAGACGAGTCTATTGTATTGTATTGTATTTTCTATAATCTTCACCTGTCTTTTCTTTAAAGGCAGCAGCACGAACACTTCCCACTAGTACAGCACATATGGTACATGTCAACACGGCTAACCTACATTCA
Source organism: Maxillicosta whitleyi (assembly GCA_029822895.1). Lineage (NCBI taxonomy): Eukaryota > Metazoa > Chordata > Actinopteri > Perciformes > Neosebastidae > Maxillicosta > Maxillicosta whitleyi. The sequence continues at coordinate 11,580 of JAPSES010111560.1, read as the reverse complement.
ACAGATGCAACCAGGCCCCGAGGAGTGTTAAACAGTGTTCCTGGTGGAGGCGGAACAGCCGCATCCTGTCCCCTCTCAGTGTGGATGGAGCAGTCGTGTAGTTTCCACCCTTTGCTCTCAGTATTGTGTGCGTCAGAAGGCGTGTGCCATTTCTGAAGTCCAAAGTTCACGTGAACAGCGGGGAATATAGTGTTGTGCAGCATAAATAACCGCCTCAGAGGGCTGTGTATGCTTTCCCAACCATTTCCAAACATGTTTTCAGTGTTAAATGTAACCAGAGGATGCATTTATATATAATGAAATGTCAGTGACAGCTCTCAGTACTTTCTTAACAGAACTTATTTTAGTTTGATATAACTTTATTTTGTGATCGTCCACTACAGACAGTTTTACAGAGCGGGGCACATGCAATATATCATGGTATATACAGGAATATATACCATTTAAACCATTGAAATTTCTTATTTTCTTATACTTTTGTAATTTTATAATTCTGTGCAATCAAATTTTAATGTATTTCTTATTTATTTCTTATCTCAACCTGTCTTAAAATTGTATTGAATTGAATTTTTAATCAATGTGAAGCACTTTGGGCTACAGTTTTTGTACGAAAGGTGCTATACAAATAAAGTTTATTATTATTATTTAACACATAAAGACCCAGTGAATTTTTCTCTGTATTGAACCTTTCTTAAGTGATTTATCACCATTTATTATAATATTATCCTTTTTATTTAAGTAAAAATATTTTTTTCCCCACTTTATTTAATTCACTGATCATGGAAATGTTCATTAAAGTTCAGGTTAAAATTGAAGGCTATTACATTAGAAACAAAGCAAAAGTCACTTTTTCTGTAAAGTCTATCATCAACTGAACATAAAAACAAGTGTCTCCATCCACTGTCATTGATCCAACTCCATGGGTTTTAGTGGTGAGTCAATGCTGTAGAAGATGACGGTGTTTCCACGGTAACTATGGAGCCTCTGAATGTCCAAATGGGTCATATCTGATGACCGTGAAAAGATGAAAAACTGTATTTTACAACAATTATTTACATGGATTAATGTATATAAAGGAACACCTCTCGTTCTACAACTAATGTGTGATGTTTTGATGACGTATTGCATGTGTAACCCCCATGCCGGGAAGGATTTGAAAATGAGTGCAGGCTGTGTACAGAAAAAAACCCATCAATGTCACCAGAAATATGTTGAACTGGGGATGGCGAATGCCGAGATCTGCGAGCTGCTGTCACTTCGAGCTGAAGACTGTATCCATGCTAACATTTGTGGAATGGTGAAAGACTATGGATAGGTTAGCTAAGAAGACACGCAAGTTACACGTCACACTATATGCTGCACTGAGTCACTGCCCCTTTGATTCCAGAATGCAGGTCCGCTGTGTAAAAGTGGCTTGTGTGTATGCACCCCACAAACAAACGACTATGAAAATATTGAAACATTTTCATCCATTCACCTTAAAACTCAATTCTTACAATATAGACAAGAGTCATAAAAAGTGGACGAAGGCTTGAGTTCGTGCATCAGAAGTCAAAAGTGCAAAAAGAGTCCAGGAAAAAGGGTAACAAGTCTCAGTCTGAGGATGAACCCACTCTTTTTTAGAGCAGGTCACACTCTTCTCAGGGAATACTGATTTTTTTTTTTTCTTTTTCAAAAGCAGAAGAAAAAGTGAAGAGAAGCAAAACTACTCAGAAGTGGTTTGCTCACCATTGTGGCGTTGTATTTGATGGGCAGCCAACTCACCTGACCTGAACCCTGTAGAGAATCAATCTGCTATTGTCAAGATGAATATGACAGTCATCAGAGCCAACAATACAGAACAGGTGAAGGTCTGGGAGCAACATGGGCTTCCATTTCACCTCTGCAGGGCCAGAACAGCACCCCCACACCATGTCACACTCACAGAAAAATACCGTTTTCAGAACGCTCACATGTAGAATATGAACATTAAAATACAAGCCCAACGCTAAATACTACTATTCTTATTACTACTACACTACCATTCTTATTATTACTACTGCTATACTACCATTCTTATTACTACTTTACTACCATTCTTATTATTACTATTCTTATTACTACTATACTACTTTTCTTATTACTACTACTATACTACCATTCTTATTACTACTAATCTTATTACTACTACTACTATACTACTTTTCTTATTACTACTACACTACCATTCTTATTATTACTACTACTATACTAAAATTCTTATTACTACTACTATTACTACTATTCTTATTACTACTTTACTACCATTCTTATTATTACTACTACTATACAACCATTCTTATTACTACTATTCTTATTACCACTACTACTATACTACTTTTCTTATTACTACTACACTACCATTCTTATTATTACTACTACTATACTACTATTCTTATTACTACTACTATTCTTACTATTACTATACTACCATTCTTATTACTACTATACTACTTTTATTATTACTATTCTTACTACTACTACTACTACTACTACTATTCTTACTACTACTACTACTACTACTACACACAAAAGGCTAAACTTTCTGAAGAAGCAACTACGACAGTTACGCCTAGGAAAAGTCATGTTATTTAGCTGCTCACCACAACGATTTACATAAATTTGGCTTTGTTCTTTTTTTTTTTTTCCCCCAATATGGCTTTTCTTTTGTCCATAGTCAGGGTCACATGAACTCTTTTACCACAGCAGTTCAGCACTGTCACATGCATTTATTATGGATGAACTGTCTGACTGTTTTTAATTATCGAAATGTGCAGCTGTGTAGAAAATAATCCAAGGTGCATACACAGTGCAGTATGTCAACAGCCACAGCGCTAACATTTCACTGTCATTAACCCCCAAGGCGCTGTGATGCTAGCATTATTATAACATACTGTTCATGGCTGGTTTTTTATGTTTACAAATAACTTAAATTGAATGGAGACACCCTTAGTTGGTACATTCTGCAGATTTTAAACATACACCCACTCCTTCACTTGATTCTTGAGTGACTGTTGGGAATGCCAAGGTTAGACTTCTTTCTTTCTTCTCCCAGAAAAAGAAACAGGACGATCAAAGCCAAGGATGTGAATACTGCTGCTTGATGTCAGGGCTGCAAACTAAGTAAACATGTAAACTGTTGCTTGCTTTTGAGATATTCTTGTTGAAGCAGCTCAGCTCACTAAAAACTACTACTAGTTTTCACATCATTCAACTAAACTAAAGCATGTGTTTGATGTTAAACTTCTATATTAAGCCATAAAGACCCCGGCTTATTTCTTTGGTAGTTCGCAAATTTTATTTTCTCTCTATTTGTTACCTTTCTTAAGTGATTTATGACCATTTATTGTAAGTATTATCCTCTATATTTAGCATTTTTGTGTGAAAATCAGGTATGTGCTTTGGTCCTGTGTGTAACTGTTGTCTTGTGCTTCATGTAAGAGGTGTTTTTTCATGAATCACACCCTCTAAAGTTGCACTACAGAGCGTGATTTGTCTTTTTTTTATCCTCGAATTCCCTTATGTCTCCATTTGTTGACTTCATTCTGCATAATTTTGCGGGGCGCTCAACAGCAACTCGTCAGTGCATCTGTATCTGTATTCCCATGTTTGTCTGTGTTTAATGTTTATCTCGATCAGTTGTAACTGGAATGAATTTTCGTTGCCTTGAAATATGTTTATCTTTTATGTGCAATGACAATAAACCGAATTTAATTATTTTTTCCTTTATTTAATTCACTGATCATGCCTTATGCAATATCACTGTACAACTCATGCAACACCAAACTCAGTCAGAAAATATTTGTGCACTTTACTGTTTTATTTAGCAATTTCTCTTACTGTATATATTGTATTTTGATTGTATTTCTATTTTTATCCTGCTGCTGTTACATGACAATTTCCCAGCTTGCGATCAATAAAGTACTTCTATCTATGTAGATGCATCTAAAAGCTCAGATTAAAGTTGAGGGTTATTATATCAGGAACAGAAAACTTAAGCAAAAATGACTTTTTCTGTAAAATCTATCATTAACTGAACATAAACCAAGCGTCTCCATCCACTGTCATTGTGTTGCAGAAGATAACAGTGTTTCAATGTTCAGTACGGAGCCTCTGAACATCCAAATAGGTCATATCTGATGACCACAAAAAAATAACAAACTGTACTTCAAACCATTTATTTGTATGTACTGATAGGATTAGTGGATAACAGTTTTGATCAGTTAATGATTTTGGTCGCTGGTGGATGTTTGAGTCTTCATGGGTTAAGTCACAATTTTTACCTTAAGACTCATATTTCATGTGTTTGCTCAAGTAAGAACTAGAAGAAACAGTAACCTACCACAAAACATTTCCCATAAGTAGTCTGCCACCATAGACTGCCATGCCAATAATGATGATTGAAAACCATTTGGAAGAATGGAGGAACTGAAATGATTTTGGTGACTGTTATGTTGTGATGTCCGTCGATTCTTACAAATGCAATCTTTCATACCGAATCGTAGACTCGGTCTAAGTGGGGACTTGGAATATTCAGTTGGTCCGAGTTCTCTTTCAACACTGCAAACTAAACTTTTTGGAAAAAAGGTATTCCCCTCTTTACCTGTGGTGCCACCTCAAAGAGAATTACTGCAGAAGAAGACACTTGTTCATCTATTGGTTAATGCAGGGCAGTTGAAGACCCTGGTGCTAAAAGTATTTAAGTCACATTTTTGGGCATTTCAAGTTTAGTATATAAACATGTTGTTTTTGTTTGGCTAAGTCCATCCTATAAATATTTTTCTAATATCAGTTATTTTAGCACCAGGGTCTTAAAGTTCGATTACTGCCACATGAAATGGAAACATGGAGCCGTGTTGTAGTCCACTTCCTGCACCTGGTTTACTTAAAGTAGACCGAGCCCGATGTTTTAAAGGGACCAGAGTTTGCTTTTTGGATCCACTGTTAAAGAGTTTGATTACACATTCATGCCTCACCAAACGAACTGGACTTTCCAAGCAAATGAACTGAAGTTTGATGGAACAGACCTGGTGTGAATGTACCCTTAAATAAAATTTCTCCAAATTCGGCACAAACATTGAATGGGACTCGAGAATTATCTGGCTGGTTTTTGAAAGACTAAAGGTCAAACGGTCCAGGTCAGTGACACCTCACAGAACACATATTTGGCCATAACTACTAATAATTAACCCATGAAGACCCGGTGCTACTTCGGGGGCAGTTTCCAAATTGATTTTTTTTTTCACTATTTCACCTTTCTTAAATGATTTATTAGCTTGGCCAGCCATCCGGTTTTCTCAGTGTATTTATTCCTGAGAAAACATTCTGGAACTTGTCCGTTCACTGTGAATTATGCCTGATCTATTTTATAATGGACCAATCACAAGTCTTGAGGGCGGGTGTTTTGCAATGCGTCATATGCACCAACTTCTTTTTGTCACAAGTTGAAGTAATTTCCAAGTCAACAATTTTTTTCGGAAACTAAAAACTAATGACTGAATTACAGATTACACCAAAATCTTCACATCCATCTCATCTGTGATTGGTTTACTCAGTGCCTGTTAGACTCGCCTTCATATTTGGATTCAAGCCCCGTGATTCCAGACAGATTTCTTATTGAGACGGGCGAGTGGCTGTCCAGGCTAGTGATTTATGACCATTTATTATAATATTATCCTCTGTATTTGGATTTTTTTCTGTGTAAATTGAGTATTTTCCTATATTTAATACATTGATCGTTTTAATGTTTATTGAAGCTCATTTTAACAATTCAAATATTTAGTAAATCAGAAATAGTGAAAACTGGGGCAAAAAAAGTATGATTTTCAACACATATATTAATAACGGAACATAAACCCTACGTGTCCATCTATTGTTTTTGATCCAACTCCATGGGTTTTACTGGCGAATCGATGATGTACAACAGTGGTTCTCAAATCTGGTCCACAAAGTACCACTATCCTGCATGTTTTAGAGTTTTCCTTCTTCCAACACACCTGGTTTAATTAATGATCAGCTCATCACCCAGGTCTGCAGAAGCCTGACAATGATGTAATAGCTTCCAGGTGTGATGGAAGAGGGAGATCTTTAGAAACATGCAGGATAGTGGTACTTGAGGACCAGATTTGAGAACCACTGTTGTAGAAGATGACAGTGTTTCCATGGTAACTACAGAGCCTCTGAAAGTCCAAAAAGGTCATATCTAATGACCATGAAAAGATGAGTAACTGCATTTTACACTAATTATTTACATGTAGTGACAGGATTAGTGGGTCAACAGGTATTAAACAGTTTAGATCAGTAGATGGTTTAGGTTGACAGTGGCTGTTTGGGTCTTTATGGTTTAACAGAACTGCATAAACAGATTATATAAGGTAATAATATAAGGACAATGGACAATTGATTTAATTTATAATTCTGGTTTACAGACAGTATGAAGTGCTGTAACCATCTAATAAAACAGCTCATCAGCATTCAGGCAGGACTAGGGGTTAATTTGTGCCCATTTATAGTGTATCATTTTGGGAGCTAACATTGTGTTACCTCAAGTGGCCTATTAAAAGATTCAGGCTTGGACTAAATGATAAAAGGAAGCACTAACAAGCTATATATATATATATATATATATATATATATATATATAGCGACTCTACAATACATTAGTATGTCTGAGGTCATAGCTCTGGAGGGTGGGGGGGTCGCTTCCCTGAGATGATTTTTAAGAGTTTTTGCAGAGATTCCGTCAAACCAGTTGTTTCATCAGCTGTCTGGGTGGATAGACAAAGATAGACAAAGATCCATCTCAACAAACTGACATGTTCACTTTGACTGAACACCGTACAATAGTTTTTAGGTTGATGTTTTGTTTTTAAATACGTTTGATGCTGTTATGTTATGCTTTTTTTAATCTGTAAGGTGACCTTGAGTGACTTGAAAGGTGCAACCAAACAGAACGTATTATTATTATTTTACTACTACTATAATAATTATTATTATTATTATTATCATCATCATCTTGTAGGCGCTGATGCCTGATGTGGAGGTCCTGGATGGACATAGTTACAAGTCATCTGCAGTTGAGAGGCCTGTTGGATGTAACGCAAAATTCTCCAAAGCGACAATTTATTGTAGAAAATGAATATTCAATTCATGGGTAACAGATCTACTGGACATCCCTGCTACTTTCACACTAGATCATTACTGACTTCAGATTTTTTCAGATCGATTTATTTGCCAATAAATTCGAGTCGACTTGTTGTGTGATGACATCATCACTTTGACAACAAAGGAACATCAAAGACAAACAGTTGTTTAACAATGAACAACCTATACTAACGTTCACTGGAACATTAACGATGTGTAGTGAAGAATAAAAAACTGTACAGACACAAGCATCAACAGTCTCTCAGACATTTAACCAAAACAAAACATAGGCTAACACCTTGAATTTTTGTTAAAAATTTAAGTGGCCAATCGAGAAGTGAGCTGACTGAGGAACAAGGAAGCAGGTAAAAATAGAAACAAGCATGGACGACCTGAAACATAAAGTTCAATGGATCGCAGAAATTTTGGATATTTCGGTCAAAAATACTCTCAAAACCACCATCAATCCCTCCTCTAGGGTGGCAGTGGCTGAGTTGGTAGAACAGGTTGTCCAATGACTAAAGGGTTGGTGGTTCAAACTCTGGCTGTGACTGCCCACATGTTGAAGTGTCTTTAAGCAAGACACTCATAAAGGTCCTCTTCCACATTGTTGCTATGTTTCTCCTTCATTTTTGTTAGATCTGATCACACAACATTTCTGGCTTGGAGGACTAGATTCCGGATCAGTGGTGGAACAGTGTGTTCTGTGTGTGGAGTTCTGTGTTGAGATCATCGGAGCACATCACACACAGTACGACCCAAACTGTTCAATACCTGAGTTTTCATGTGTGAGGTCTGTAACAGTTAAAAAAAATCTCTTCAGACTCAGAAAAAGTGTGTATCCCACTTTACGAAGGACACTTTTTAATTAGACATGATCTCTCTGGTAAATGTTGGTTCAGGTTGACGGTAGTTGTTAGTGTAATTAATCACTACACTATAAAACGACTTCAGTGCCTTCATTCTCAGTCAGGTTTAGTGTTTTGCCAAATACGATAGCATTTAGTACTAGCCCCTCATGACCCCCTGAGGATGTTTCTATCCACTTACGATCCTGCAGCACCACCTCATTTGTCAAATTATTGTCACTTCAACAGACAACCAAATTTAAAAAGTACATCAGAAACAAATGAATTCCTCTGTCTATTAATTATATACTGTATAAAGTGCAAAATTAGTGTATGGTGCACATAATATGATTACATTACATTTGGCTACTCTTTTCTCCAAAGTGACTTACAAGGTATATAGGCTTATATAGCATAAAGGGCCTTGCCCAAGGGCCCACCTGGGATTCAAACTGGCAACCTTCCACACCAAAGTCTGCGGTGTTAATCACTAAGCTATCCAGTCACCCAATATAAGCAGAGAAAATCAAAGCTGGCCGACTGCCAAAGATCCTGTCCAACAACAAAAAAAACGATGACAAACATTTGGATATAATGTTCAAAGTTTCGGTAACTCATGAGTAATTGCACTAGATTTTCTAATCTGTTCAGATTCAAGGTCTACTAAGACAAAATCCAAAAGCTTCATGCTATCAGAGTTTGCTGAGTATTCTCCACAGCATCTGATCTACCTCCTGCTCCTGAGCAGCCAGTGGGCTTTTCATCATAGGAATTAGCCTGTCAAGGCTTAAAATAGATATTAGGTCCAAATAGATAGCTTCAAATAAATCAAGACAAAAAATTACAACGCTGAAGCGGTCTCTGTTAATATTAGGACTGGGCAATATCACCACAAATCAATATTGCAATTAAATGCTCTACTCACCTCGATTAATTTACTAAGCATTGGTATCTTCTTCAAGTTACATCTATGCCGAAGACTCTCTGCACATTCAGTGGAACTCGGATCCATTACTGAAAGTGAAATAATGGATGAAAGTGTTCATTTTCTACAGATACAAATGGAGCTGACCAAACAAAAAGCAAAACACGAGTCCAAAATTGTATCATTTACTAAACAATACATTGTTTATATGGATTTCACATATTACAATACCAAAAAGCAACACTTGCGACGGTTGTAATGTGTATTATCTGTGCATTTTCCACAGGGAAAAAAGATCAATCCCATTAATTCAATGTATTAGCCTGTCCAATATAGACAGTAAAGGCTGCACACAGGTTCACTGAGGCAGGGCGAAAATGTAGCTCCCCTGTTTGCATTCTCTTCAATCGGTTTCACTCAAACTGAACTTTTCTCAAACTGGACATCATTTTGCGATAAACTACATTTATGAACCTGGACTATCATATCAGTAGAACATGCCTCAGTAGAACATTTGCCTCCCTGAGCATAACTCTCTCCTAATAGAACAACATACGAGTATGAAACACAAATGTGTGGATTTCCTCTTGTATTTTCAAAGAGCAGTTGGAAACTTGAGTGGTGATTAGAAGATTATGATAATTCTTTCCAAAGACCTGAGTTCTTTTAATATGCAACTGCTGTGAAAATTGCCCTGCGTTGAATGTTTACAAAAAGTCCTCGTTTATATGAGCCTATAAAGACCCAAACAGCAAGTGGTGACCAAATGCATCTATTCATTTATAATCAATCCATGTAAATAATTGGTGTAAAATACAGTTTGTCATCTTTTCATCAGATATGACGGATGGATGTTCAGAGGCTCTGTGGTTACCATGGAGACGCCGTCATCTTCTATTATTATTATTATCATTACTGACAAAATAAAAATTCTAAAAACCCATGGAGTTTGATAAATGACAGTGGATGGACACTTGTTTTCATATTTAATTCATGATATATTTTGCTGAAAGTCACTTTTTCTTCAGTTTTCTCGGTTTCTGATATAATAACTTTCAGCTTTAATCTGAGCTGTTACGAAAATGCACATGAGCAGTAAATTAAATATAGGAAAATACATGATTTAGACAAAAAAAAAAACAAAAAAAAAAAACACAAAATAAAAACGGATAACATAATAAATGTTGATAAATCACTTAAAAAACATTAAATAGCAAGAAGAATTCATTTAGGAACTAACACAAAAGTAGCACTGGGTCTTTATGAGCTAAATCAGCCCATAAAGACCCAGACTTTTAGGTGAAGTGCCGGGCCAGCAGTCTCATTCAAGAGTCTACTTCAGCTTCCTGAAAAGCTACAACATGTATTGATTTTACCCTCTACTCTCTCAAAATTCTTCTTTTTCTTCCATTTTTCTGTTCTCACTTGTTTTAAGGGGAGCTACTACAATCAAATACTAGACGGCTTTTTATAACAGTAATGTTCTACATCACCGAAAGTGCACAAAAATTGTAGTGCTTCAGTTACATCCTATTTGTCTACATGAGAAGAAAGAAAACTGCGCATTCAATAACACCAAACACAACACTGCTTTCTTTAATACTCGTACATTATGGCTGGGCTATAAAACGATAAAGATATATATCATGAAATCCTTTTTCCTCAACAGAAGTATGAGACATGTTCCGTACAATTCGTTCGTCCATGTTTTGACATTAGAACAGCCAATCAGAATTAAGCAGCACTGCACCAAACCAATCACACTAGAACCATGTCAAGCTAGGTTGAATCACACAGTACAGGTGTGTTAGCCAGCCACAACACACACTAATGTTTGGGTCACAGCGGGCGATAGTGGTTGTGTTCCCTCAGGATAAAATGTGACCGAGAACTTGGGCGACCAGGTCACCAAAGAGTAGGGTGTGAAGTGTTTCGGTTCCAATACGAAGGTGTAGCGAACAAATACATGTGACCTATGAGAAGAACGTAAACGCTCACCTTTCCACATGAACCTTAAATTCCACTTTCAGTTTACGTCAGTTTCAATTAGGGTTGGGTATTAAAAGGGTTTCATTCGATACCGATGCCAAATTGATACCGCTTCCTAAAGGGTATTTAAATCGGTACTTTCTTCAGTACGTCTTGGCGTTCCACAGATAGCGTACCGATAGTGGAGGACAGACTTGTGTTTTCAGGCATCGATTGCATGTTGAAGCCTCCGCATCCTTCTGTGTGAAGTGGAACCACAGTAGAACCTTTAGCCTTTGACGTCTCTTCACCCAGTGTGCGACTCCACTGTTGCCAGAGTGATTTCCTGCTGCGCATGCGCACTGACGTAGCAGTCCACAGAGGTCGCAAATGAACAGTTGTATATTTTGAGGCACCAAAATGCACGTTTCATTTGAGTGTGGTTACTACCGTTAATGTTCGCCCCATCCATATATACATACATACATATATATATATATATATATATGTATACACACACACACACACACAAACAAACATGTACACTTACACACATATACACGTGCACACACACACACACACACATACATACATACATACATACATACATACATATATATATATATATATATATATATATATATATATATATATGTAGAGTTATTTTCCAAAATGATA
>JAPSES010111529.1:0-17686 GCA_029822895.1 Maxillicosta whitleyi | reverse complement strand
TTTAATGTGTATTATATGTATAAAATAGACAGTTTGTTTTTAATGTGTATTATATCTAAAATGGACAGTTTGTTTTTGATGTGTATTATATCTAAAATGGACAGTTTGTTTTTAATGTGTGTATTATATGTATAAAATGGACAGTTTATTTTTAATGTGTATTATATGTATAAAATGGACAGTTTGTTTTTAATGTGTATTATATCTAAAATGGACAGTTTGTTTTTGATGTGTATTATATCTAAAATGGACAGTTTGTTTTTAATGTGTGTATTATATGTATAAAATGGACAGTTTATTTTTAATGTGTATTATATGTATAAAATGGACAGTTTGTTTTTAATGTGTATTATATCTATAAAATGGACAGTTTATTTTTAATATTTGTATTAAAGATATGAAATGGAAAGATTATTTTTGACATGTGTATTATATCTATAAATATGACACTTTATTTTTAATATGTGTATTATTGCTGTAAAATGTTTACTTTTGATCATTAGATGCCTTTGGTCGATGGTGGATGTTTGGGTCTTTGACTTAAAGTGCAGCTCATTCCCGGTGCGTTTAAGGACCTGATGTAAAGCACGTTTATTCCCCTTACCATCCATGTAGGTCAGTGTGGTGAGGAGAGGCGCGTCAGCAGTGATGTACGTGGTGTACTGCAGGTCGTCCATCAGCGGCGGCGTCATCTGACCTGGAGTCAGTGAAGTCATCATGGTGGACGCTGTCGGATGTGGACTGATGTGTTTCTTCTGACGAGCTCTGCAGTTCTGAAACCAGACCTGAGGAAAAAAAAAACAAAACAAAAAAAAGGTACGGTAAAGAAGGTAAAGGTAGAGAAAGTAGTGCATTTATTCTTATTTTTACACAGAAGAACGTCGCACAAAGACCAGCAGGGACACGACAGCCTGAAACACTGAGCAAAAACAGCTTCAGTGGGAGGAGCCTCTCAATACTACATTAACTGAGCAGTAGTTGGAAGCCACACCTCCTCTTCTTCATTATCGATATATTATTCTTATTATTATGGTATTTTTCCGGTCTGACCCGCTTCACAGCAAAGTTGGTTTAAACTGTTCATCAAATGTCAATAACTGGTGTAAAATACAGTTTTTCATCTTTTCATGGTCATCAGATATGACCATATTCGGACGTTCAGAGACTCCGTAGTTACCACGGAAACAGTGATCTTCTACATCATTGATTCACCAGTAAAACCCATGGAGTCGGATCAGTACCAGTGGATGGACACATTCAGTTATTGGTAGATTTGACGAAAAAAGTCACTTTTTCTTCAGTTTTCTCGGTTTCTTTGAATTTACCGAGTTTTCATGAGCGTCCAAGGAAATTAAATATAGGGAAATACAGGTAGTCCTCGGGTTACGAATGAGTTCCGTTCCTTCGCAACCGGAATTTCCGCGCAAATCGGAATTAACTCTTTAGTACCCCTAAATACCCCCTAAATCTGTAAATAATTGTCCAAATACAGGTATTATACTTCATATTAATAAAATAAAGTAAAAATAAGATACTGTACGTACAGTATACAGTGCGTGTGTAGTGTCGTAAAGTCGATATAACTTAAGTCGGGTACATTGTAACTCAAGGACTACCTGTATAGAGTTTACAGCGAAAATTGTCAAATGCAGAGGATAAGATTATAATAAATGGTGATTAAGGTTAAATAGACTTGCCACAAAACACCCACTGGGTCTTTATAGGTCAACTAAAATGAGTTTGACGCCCCCCGATGGAAACAGTATTTTCTATAAAGTTCTAACGTCAGGCTTGGGTTCAGACTTCCGTCGTACCTGGATGACCCTGCGGCTCAGACCCGTCCTCTCCGCCAGCTTCTGGAGAGTCTGTGCATCAGGGTTGTTGTCTTTGGCGAACTGGTTCTGCATAACCTTCAAACGAGGACGGAGAACATTCATTCATGGTTAGTGTTCAAGAGCAACACAACCCACAGCGGACAACAAAATAACATTAACCAGTGGAACTTGGTAAATAGAAGAAAATTAAGACTAAATTGACGGGAATGAACAGGTTTATTGTTGCTCGTCGTATATTTCGTTGTTTTTACTGCTGTTTTTCGGACACACGCAGACGTCTGCCGTACCTGTAACTGGTCCACGGTGAAGCTGGTCCTGGCCCTCTTAGCAGGTCTGGGCATGGAGCTGGATCCGTCTTTTTCCGAGGCCTCCTCTTCAGCTTTGAGTTGTTCTGTTCGATGAGAAACCACGAGTCGTATTCATAAGAGATAAACTGAGGCGTTTCCTCAACCAGAAACTAAATTACAAAAGCGCAGAATAAACTTTTTGAGCATTTGATCGCAAAAGTGGATTATGGCAGTTTGTGTGTTGGTGAAGTTGAACGCTGGCGGACTGGAGGAGTTCATGTTGTAGCGAAAGTGGCTCGTTTTCTTGCCGAATCTGCGACAAACTGCATTTTGTTTGGTTGTTTACATGTCGAAAAACAAAATTTCCCTTGAAGCCACAAGTGTGGTTTCGTAAACAATCAGACTGTGTAAATGATGGAGTCGTCTGCGAAGGTGTTCACTGTGAGGGAAGTGAAGCAAAGACAGACTAATGCAGGGGTGACAAACATGCGGCCCGGGGGCCAAAACCGGCCCGCTGAAGGGTCCAACTCCATGGGTTTTACTGGTGAATCCATGTTGTAGAAGATGATGGTGTTGCCATGGTAACTACAGAGCCTCTGAACGCCCAAATGGGTCATATCTGATGACCATGAAAAGATGAAAAACTGTATTCAACGCCAATTATTTCAACACATTTCTCCAACTTTGTTCAGTTTGTGGCTTATTTTTCTCCGGTTGCTGATCATTTTTTATTTATTTTTGTTAATTTTATTGATCAGTTTGGCCATTTTCTTGCCTCTTACATAACTTTTTTTTTCCAGTTTTCTTCAGTTTGTTCACGTTACTTGTCCATTTTTTTTTTACATCATAGACCATGAGAAGATGACTGCATTTTACATCAGTAATTTCGGAGTATTGATAGGTTTAATGGTTAAGAAGTGATTAAATATTTTTACGTGGGTCTTTATGGGTTAATCTGAATCTTTGAACTTTTATGAACATCTACATGATCAGTGACTTAAATATAGGATTTACTACAGTGGCCGACGAGGGCCAAACACAGTCCAACAGCCCAGTGCATCTCAGTTAGAGAAAACAGCCCCAAGTACAGAAACGATGCAGATTTAACAAACTCAAACACAAGTTTAAGTGACGAACAAAAAGAGGAATATGGTGTAAATGAAAAAAATGCAAGAAATAAAAAGACATGAATAATTATCAAATGTTCTGCAAATAAAGAAACAATGCAAACCAACAAAACATCTGCAAATGAAAAACACTGCAGAACCAGTCAGTAAAACAGTGCAGAACCAGTCAGTAAAACAGTGCAGAAGATTGTATTTGACACTAGAGTGTCGTCTGTAAACACTGGCTGCAGGTTTGGAGCACTGATGTTTTACCGACTGGTTCTGCAGCGTTTTTCGTTTGCAGATGTTTTCTTGGTTTTTATCATTTCTTTATTTGCAGAACATTTGATAATTATTCATGTATTTTTTTTTCTTGCTGTACTTTTTTTTTTTCATTTACTCAGACTGTATTCAAGTTTGTTAAATCTGCATCGTTTCTGTACTTGGGGCTGTTTCCTTTAACTGGGACACACTGGGCCGTTGGAATTTGTTTGGCCACTGTAATTTACACTGAAAAAACAAACAAACAAACAAACACAGAAGGTGATCAATCGCTGAAGAAAAGTTAAATCTGGAGAAAAATCACATTTTAAAAAGAGCCACAAAATCAGCCCTGGGTCTTTAGGGGTTAATATTTTAACTCTCCGTGTGCTTGCTCACCATTTTCCTTGGCCCGTTTGATGTTCTCCATCATGATTTCGTAGTGAGCCCTGCAGAACACCCTGTTCTCCAGAAGTCCACACTCCTCCCCGGTGGAGAGCTGCCGTTTGCAGGAGGTGCAGGAGAAACAGGCCAGGTGGAAGGTGCTGCCTCGAGCCCGGCGGACCCAGTCACTGGAGTGGATGTTCCGGCCGCAACGAGCACAGCGAGTCCCATACCTCCTGGAGGATCATGGGAAATGGGGAGACAAAGAGGTTGGGTGCACACACACTGCATTTATTTATTTAATTACAGGACTGTGTGTATTGGTATTAGTATCAAACAATAGGATCCACGTGTCAGATTTAGCATTTCCATCCATCGTCCTGGAAAAACATCCAACATAATAAAACCACCTCAGCCCTTTGGCGAGCAAGTGACTATTTTTGGTTATTTATACACATGTTACAAGATTTAAAAAAAATAATTATACATAAATATTAATAGACCACTCTTGTTTTCTTAAATTTCACCTTAATTTTAATGCCTGGTCTTGTACCAGGTATTAAAAAAATTACACCACACACTAAATTAATCTGCCAAAGTAAAAAAAACAAAAAACAAAACAAAACATACAGATAAGTGATGGTTTGCAGTTCGGCCTAGTCCTAAATATTTTGTTAAAGATGAGCAGCTACAGAATCCAACAATAATGCAAAAAAAAAAAAAAAAAATTAAGTAAGTATTTAATCTGGTTGCAATTCACAGAATCAGTCTACAATCAATCAAGAGGAATTGAGAGTAAAAATATCTGAAATAAGAAATCAGACAAAATAAAGGCACAATAAAAATAAATCACAAACTGAGCAAAATTGTAGGGAAAAAATAAACTAATTGATTTTGATAAATGACTGTTAATTGAAAGATTATGTTGAGCTTTTTATTAAAGAAAACCAAAAAAAAAACAAAACAAAAACAAGGATTACAGTAAAATGAAATAAAAACTGATAAAAATATTTAACAAAATGACAAAAGCAGGCAACGTGGTGAAAATAATGAACAAACATTTATGAAAAAAATCAACAAAATAATAAAAAAGAAGAATAAAATAAACCACAAACTGAACAAAATTGCCACAAAAAAAATTTAAAAAAAATAAATCACAAACTTTTACTGCATTTACTCCGAGCTTTAATGAACATCTATGATCAGTGCATTAAATATAAGAAAATACATCACACCCACTGAAAAACAGATGATGCAAAAGGATAATATTATAATAAATCAGTTTAAATAAAAGGTTAGAATTCATGTGGGACCCGTCATTGAAATGTTTTAATGGGTTTTAATGAGGACGTGCGTTACCTGAAATAGTCCAGTTTGCAGAAAACCTGCTTGTCTTTGATGTAACAGCTGACGTGACGTCCCAGCGACGTGTTACAGACGCTGCAGGACAGGCAGCGAACGTGCCAGCAGAGGTCGTTCACCTGAGGAGGAAACAAAAATAAATTAAAAATATATAAAATAAATGGGAAAATGGGCGTTAAATGTCACGACGGTTCAAGTAAATACACGGAATTAATTAAAGCGAATGTTTTTTTTGTCAAGTAAAAGCATCATCTGTGTTAAAAGTAATAAAAAAACATACAAATCAGAATAATCTGGAGGATTGTTTTTTCCTGGAATAATGAATTTAAATGTAAAATATGTAGAATTTTCCTGAATATCATCAAAGCATGTGTTTTACATCCTGTTTCATCTAATGTTATTATCACTTTAATATTTTTATTGTTTTGTTACATCATGGGTTTTTGTCTTATCTTTCATAAACATCTTTATTTGTTGTACATGTATCTTATCTGTAGTATAGTTTGTTTGTTTTTTTTGGTATATTTTAGTAGTTTTTGTATATTGCCAAATTATTCAGTATCATGTGATATTTTTTACAGTGTTTTCTCATTTTTTTTAAGTGTTTGCCGTTAAAACTGATTTTCATTGTTCCTGTAATAGTGACAATAAAGTTCGATTCTATTCTATTATGTCACTTTTCATCATTTTAGTGTCATTCATAAGCTTCTGTGTCGAATGAAAAAAATTAAATGACACATTATTCTATTCTTGAGTTGCGTTTTGAGATGGTACATTTACAGAAACACACAAAAAAAAAAACCCCACCTATGATCTAAACTGTTTAATACCTGTCCATCCACTAAACCTATTGATCCATGTCAATAATCGCTGTAAAATACAGTTAATTATATTTTCGTGGTCATCAGATATGACCCATGTGGACGTTCAGAGGCTCCATAGTTACCATGGAAACACCATCATCTTCTACAGCATTGATTCACCAGTAAAACCCACGGAGTTGGATCAATGACAGTGGATGTGGAAACATTCAGTTATTGATGTATTTCGCTGAAAAAAGTAAATTTTTCTTCAGTTTTCTATGTTTTTTTTATTATCCAATAATCCTCAACTTCAACATGATCAGTGAATTATATAAAATTTACACTGAAAAAGCACAAAATACTGACCATAATGTTAGAATACATGGTGATAAATCAATTAAAACATATATTAAAACTGAGTGAAAAATTAATTTCTGTCATAAAAGTAGAACTGGGTTTTTAATGGGTTAAGAAAATATATCAAATAGGAGTCCCAAACATTCATCTTTAACTTAAACCATCTCATTTTGTGTAAATAATGAAGAAAATGAACGTAAATGAATAAAACAATTTAAAAAAAAAAAAAAAATTTAAATAACATGCATTTTAAAAACTTGGAGAGAAATAATCCTCTTGTTATTTATTCTAAATATACATTATAACCATTTTAGAGCTTGTACTAATTTAATTTATTATAGTTAATTTATTCATTTGCTGTATTTGTTTGCTTGTTCTGTCTATTGTTTGAACAGTGTCTGTTTTTTTTTAACCACATCACTCTTACGACAGAGATCTTATCTGAAGCAGGATTTCCTCTGGTTAAATATATACCGCAATTAAAAAATAACGACATGCAACATAAATAACTTCATATATAACATAAATAAAAGATACGCAACAGCAGGTTTGGAATTATCTCATTTTCTGCGGACTAAAAGTACAAAAACAGGTTATACATAATTATAATTAGGGCCACATCAAGTGAAAGTGAACATCAGTGTCAAAAATTAAAGTGTCACCTATCATTTGTCAAATAAAAACACTATTTTATGGAACCGTTTATGAAATTACAGTATCACTTTTAGAAAAAAAAAGGGTAGTCATTACAAAAATTATACCTAAAAAAAGGACAAAAATATGTAACTGCACTATTGACTTTAATATTAATATATATGTTTTTTCTTGTATAATTGATATTTTCATTTATTTTTTTTATTGTTTCAGTTGTAATATAAATATATGTTTCTGCTCATATTTGTAGTGTTTTATTTCCAAAGTCTTTTATTCTGATACTGAACATAAGTACAAACTGCCGTTCCTGTGCCAGATTTGTGTTCATAAAAACACATCATTTCAACATTTTTATCCAATGTTGATCACAATTGTAGTTCAACACCAGAACTAAAGCCCTATGTTTAATTTTGGATCAATGTATGATGAGAACAGCATGTTTTGTACGTTTGCATAAAGTGAAAAAAAAAAGAAAAGAAAATGCTCATTTTGAGTCCTCATGTCACACAGCAGTAATTTAAGTATTTTTACCTCAAAATTGTATTTGTGTAAATTGTAACGTGTGTCATGTGAAAGTACATACTGAAAATATTAAACATGGAGATAAGTTATTTAGTTTAAACTCAGACACAATTGAACAGGAAACATGTCCTAGTGTCTGAGAATAATAAAATAAGCTGTAAATATGCTCCAGGTTATTTATGTCAGGCCTGTAAATAATAATAATAATAATAATAATAATAATAATAATCATCTTTGTTTTATGAAAGTAATAAATAAATACAAAACTACAGTGTGTTGCAGTGGGGCTCGTGCCCGGTCCGGGTCCAGGTCTTACCTTCAGCAGGTACCGGTCCAGGATCTCCAGGCCGCAGGACGTGCACACGGTCCGGCCCTGGAGCGCGGCCACAGCGGGGACGGAGGAGGACGAGGACAGGGACGAGGGCGAGTACGAGTCCTCCTCGAAGAAATCATCTGGTCCAGACGAACCCTGTGGGAAACAGAACCGGTACAGTTACAGACCCGGGTAAAACCTCATCCCGTTCTACCTGCGCGCGCTCCCGTCCCGGACTGCGCGCGGCCTCCCTTCTTTCCTTCCTTCCTTCAACTCCTCATCTTGTTTGGACTTTTGAGCCGAACACCTACTGGGTCCAGTAGCATGCTGTCATTGTCGGTCAGACTGAGCTCGGCCTCCGTTAATCCCGGGTCCTCGAACTCAGACATGGTTCCCGTGACGCGTCCGGAGTGATGCGCGAGCCCTGGACGACCTCCGACATTCCCATGACAACCGGAACCAGGAGCCGGTTCCCTAATAAAGACACACCTCCCCTCCGGGTCATGTCACTCCACAGGCCTGGGGAAGGGGGAGGGGGTCGTGGGGCGTTCGTGTGTCTTCATCCACATTAATTTCCATGCGCAGGTGTCTGGCACATGACGGTTACGCGCGCGCAGGTGAAGGTGATTTGACTTTATTACAACCAGCAGCGCACGTGCAGGTGATGGGCAGGTGAGTTCAATGAACCCTGGGATTTATCACAGCTGAGACCTGACAAAACCTGCACTTTAGGGTGAAGATTTTTAATATTTTGTGCTTGTTTTCAAATTTAATAAATAAAGTGTAATTATCTGTCATTTCATCGTGTATTTTTGCTTATTAAACTAAAATAAATGAAACACTAAATGTGTCAAAATAATATAAACCACAGTATTTTATTTATTTATTTTTTTACTTCTCACACTTTTAACAGCCTTGAATGTTAAATTAAATAGGATTTTGTTTGATTCAATTATTAAAAACACGTTTTCAACCAAATTAAATTTTCATTTTCAAAGCACTAAATTTGTCAATATGATATAATATAGGCTACAAAAGATATTTTGGATTTTTGTTGTTGTTGTCTAACCTCTTTTTAATGTTACATGTTAAATTTCGTTTAGTAGCCTACCTATAGTGCTACATTATTATGACACAATAAGTTAATTTAGGTCAATTTCTACTGAGACTTTTTCCTCATATTTCTGAAGTGAATTGAAACTATTTTTTATAAGTTTAGGATAGTTTTTATAGCAATTAAATTACATTTATTTGAGTCATAAATGCAGATATTAGAAAGAGAAGTTAAAGCATATTTAATACACTACAACAAACATAGATACATGTAAATATTTCATACGTCCATGAAAATAAATGACTTTTATATGCATGTTTTGAACTGACTTTCCGTCTCTTGTTAAACTTCACTGACTCCAGACTTGATGCTCTAATTAAACCAGTTTTTATCCATAGTCTAAATTCATCTGAAACTTCTTACCACACTGTTTGAGAGTGAGCTGAACATCCTCCTCCTGCAGCCAGATGTTGCCTTCTCCTCCTCAGCAGGAGCCTCTTATTCCTCCACCGTGCTCCACCCACCTCCTCTGGCTTCCCTCTGCAGACCACGGCCCAGGGTCTGGTCCTTTTATGGGGCTTCATGTCTGCGGGGACACCTCCCACTGCATGGACCCGGACCCTCCCCACTGCAGCATCACTTTACGAGCAAAAGGAAACCCCCTGATTCATTTAAACACAGTAGAATATAATATAATAGCCTATAATAGAATAGAATAGAATAGAATAGAATAGAATGGGACAAGTTGGTCAAAGTTACACCTTTTTTTTTTTTTTTACGATTTTTAAAAGCTTTTTTTCCCTCCCATTTACTTATAATGGTTAGAACTTCACATGTTTATAAAAACATAAATTTACCTTCAATTTACCTCAAACTTGACATATATAAAGGCAATTGATATCACATTAGGCGTGAGTAATGCCAACAACCTCGCAATACGATACATATCCCAATATAGGGGTCATGATACGATACATATCGAGATATATGTGCATTCCGGTACATGGTATTCAAGGCGATATTCATCCTGATATTTTAGGCCTGTATTTTTTTTTTCACAGTTTTTTTTTTTTTTTAACATTTGACAGAAAACAGACACATGTATACCCAAATGTTATTTTTTATTTTGCTGTAGTTCATGTCAAACACTGCATTAGAACTTGGCTGTAGTGCACAAATAAAGATGGATTTGATAAACTTCAAACATGCAAAGTCAGATGCCGTTTCACGAACTTGATTTAAACTAATTATTTGTTGTATGTGAAATATCGATACTGAGGCCTCCGTATCGTGAAGAGGCCTGCGCTGATATATCCCCGTATGGATATTTTGAACACACCCCTAATATCACATCAGCACATACATATAGAAATGATGACATCAGGAGGGTTGATGCCAAAATAAGCTACAATAGGCTGGGATTATAACAGAAAAAAAGCTAAAATCATGCTGCAGTTTTGACGTTATATATATAAACCAGTCATTGAATGTATAAGAATGAATGAATACTGTCTGCGGGCTGGAGTGCATTAACAAATCCAACTGTGGCAGCATCTACACGGGGTTAAACCGCTCTGACAGTATCAGTTTTTCTCATCTTTTCCTTTCTTGTCATATGGGAGCTTGTAAAAACAGCACAGGTCATGTTTAAGGACTGAATTCTGTTTACCCAGACATGTAAAACCGTCTAACCCTAACCCTAACCCTGAAGCAGCAGCTGAATGAAAAGCTAGTCTGACGTCTCCTGCTCAGGGGTGTTAAACATGCGGTCCGCGGGCCAGAACCGGGCCGCATTTTTGTTTTAGTTGTTATTCCGCATATGGACCAATAGGTTCTATTGTAAAATAATAACATCATAACCTATAAATAATAAACGCCAATTTTGTATTTGGTTTAATGTGGAAAAAAATGTCCCAATATAGTAGTAAGTAATGAATTTCCATTTGTTTTAGTGCAAAAACATCATTATTAAACTATGATTGATTGCTTTATTTTAGTGTCGTTTCAATTTCATAATAAGATAAATATCATATAATATCCATGTATTATATTATATACAATTCATCATTATGTGCACACCAAGGTTATAATAGTTTTTTTTAGTTTTATTTAGTTTAGACTTTTTTTTCTTTAATTCACTTAGTTTTTATTAGTTTGCTAGTTTGTTTTTTTTTTCAAAATGTTTAGCTTTATTTTTTTTTCACATCTTTTCTCTTTCTCGTATTCGTATATATCCCATACAGGACTCCCAGCTTTAATCCATTTTTACAGGTAAAACAAGGATGAGAAGACGACTCTAACCCACCAAAGTTGAAAACAAAGCGAATATTATCCATAAGTTTTATGTGTTTTAATTTGTTTCTGTTTTTTCCTTTTATTTATTTATTTTTTTTATAGTTTTTGTTCATTTCAGTTGACAAAAATGATTTTTTCAATTCTAGTTTTCGTAATTTCATTAGTTTTCGTTAATGATAATAACCTTGGTGTACAAAAATATGCATAAATATGTACAATAATTCACTGTTAATATACAATATAAATCCAAAAGGGAGTGACAAGAAGTAAAAACATATTTACTCCCATTGTACATTTGAAGTTATATAAGATAAATTAGTTGTAAAAATGCATTAGTAAATATTATGAAAATATTTACATTTATAAACCATCCTATACCAAGAGATGATCTCAAGTTTAAAAAAAAAATAGAATAATAACCTTCAAAGAATGACTGCAAATTTTCCTGTTGGTTTAATGTGAAAAAAAATAGCATTAAATTATGAATATTTACATTAACAAAAAATCCTTTAAAAATAAAATATAAATAACCTGAATAAATATGAACAAAATAAAAAGCCTAAAGGAAATTAAATACAATTTTAACAATATTCTGCCTGTTAATAAATGTTTTGTGCCTTTGTAGAGGGATAAATATTATGTTGAGGCAAAATATTGTTAAAATTTTGCTTATTTTTCAGGTTATTCACTCCTTTTTTGTTTGGATAGCTTGTAAATATAAATATTTTCATAATTACTGTTATTTTTTGCACTAAAACACAAAGAAAAACTTAAGTTGTCATTATTTAGAGGTTATTATAGTATTATTTTACTGGTCTGGCCCAGTTAAGATCATATTCGGCTGAAAGAAAATGAGTTTAACACCATTTGTCTGTGTTCACACACACCGATGCATGAATAAAATGTTAAAATTTATGGGTTTTCACGTGAATTATTGCAGAAAATTGTGGGTAAAGACAAGCGGAGGCGCCTGTTTCAGACACAGATTTTCTTTTTCCTCTGCGTTTACCTCATTAGATCTTAACAGGGGACGATGGAGTCAAAAGGTCAAGAGTAAAAACTGGAATAATATGAATGAACAGGCGACAGACTGGGTCAAGAATCCCTCTGGGTTTTATCTGTGCATGTATACGTCTGTAACTCAACACCAGTGTAACCCCCCCCCCCTTCCAGACCGCAATACTGGGCCTTTAGGATGTAATTCAATGACATGATGTAGGAAAGACCTCAAACAGAAAAGAGCAAAAGGGGCGAAACGCTTTAACATGATGGTTAATTTTACTCTGAAGGTGTTGGAAATGTTTTAACCCATAAAGACCCAAACGGACCCGAACCATCTGATCTGAACGGTTTAATACCTGTTCATACACGAATCCTATCAATACATGCAAATAATTAGTGTAAAATTCAGTTCTTCATCTTTTTATGGTCATCAGATATGACCATATTTGGACATTTAGAGGCTATGTAGTTACCATGGAAACACTGTCATATTCTACAACATTGATTCACCAGTAAAACGTATGGAGTTGGATCCATGAAAGTAGATGTGACTGGCTAGCTTAGTGGTTCACACCGATACTGTTGTGCGGAAGGTTGCCAGTTCAAATCCCAGGTGAGCTTTTGGGCAATTCCCTTTACGCTGTATGTGCCTGTATAACTTATAAATCCCTTTGGATAAAAGCATCAGCCAAATATAATCTAAATGGATGGACGCACTTATGTTCAATTATAGATAGATTTGGTGTAAAATTCAGTTTTCTCTGTTTTTGATATAAAAATCCTTGATTTTAATCTGAGTTTAAAAAAAAAAAAACATTTACATGATTAGTGAATTAAATGTAGGAAAATACCTGTTTTCGTTTAACAATAAGAAATATCAAGCATAATATTAGAGTAAATGGTGATGATTCACTTAAGAAAGAAAAATTCATTTGGGAAAAGCCAGAAAAGTAGCACTAGCTCTTTATGGGTAAAGTGTCCCACATTTTATTCAAACATTTGCATTTACATTTCTGTATTTAATATTTTACTTCTTTTATATTACATTTTATAGTATGTGTTTTTTACATTTGATCTTTTACATCTTATTGGTAGGTTTCATCTGGTGTTTTTGACATTTTTTACATCTTTTAAGTTGCAAATTGAAATATATCTTTACAGGATTCATTTCCCTTTTTTTTTTTTTACATCTCATTTATCATGTCTTCTGTCTTTTATTTGACTTTTGACTCTTCATGTCTTCCGGAGAACATTTATCTTTATTTTGTAAACAGGAAAATGCACATATTAATTTTTTTATAAGTATGTTAGTGTCAGTTTCAGAAAGGCAGACGTCTTCTCTCCTCTTCCATCGCTCCTAAATCCTTCTTCTCTGAGGATTAAATGGAAAACATCAGTAAACAATTAACATCAACTAATCCACTCAAACGAAGCAGTGGATGGAAAAAGACCCAATTACAGCAAAAGGGACTTGTTTATTTAAGGATTATGCTGCTATTTTATTCAAAACAACAATCTGTGTTCAAATAATAGTACCAGCCTCTTACAGATAAATCTGCCGGACGCTGTGACAGGTTAATTAAAGCAGAAAAATAAATACAGTGATCCTAAAATTACAACTCTTGACCTCGGCTGTGTTCTCCGTTCACAAAAGCATGAATATGCACGACTGAAGCGCTCGTCTTAATTGCTAGCTGTTGAAGAGTCTCTGGGTTAAGAAGGTCTGAGAGGTTTGGAAAAGGCTCCGTCTGCAGACACCTGCTGCCGTCTGAGGAGCTTAAAGACGTCCAACATCCGTCTGTAAGAGTCAGATACGGAGACGCAAACACTTCACCGGAATTAGACCAAATGTCCGATCTGATACGTTCGATTATCAGAGGAAAAAAAGTTCATTTTTTGAGCCGAACCAGGTCCAAACCGCTGAAATGTAGACACAGTAAAGCAGGAAGTGAAAATAAAATATCAGCTACTGGAATAAATGAAGATAAAGAAGCTGAAGGAGCATCACAGACACTTTTACATGATGTTATAAAAGTATATTTGATCAGAACTGTGAACAAACTTTATAGACATTGAGCCAAAGACGATACAAAACAAATTTGAAATGATTCCGAAATGTAGTTTAGTTGGAAAAGATGTTTGAAGAAATTGCTAATGACTGTGAAGATGAAGACGATAATGAATGCGACGGTGAAGACAATGACGACGACAATGATGACAAAGAGACACTTGAAGCAGACGAAGACGAAGATGATGAAGATAATGAAGATGCCGACAGACGAAGAAGATGACGACGAAGATGACGGAAACACAATCAATGACAATGAAGACAAAGCCAAAGATGATGAAGATGACGAAGACAAAGATGAAGAAAACGAGGATGAAGTCAGTGACAAAGACAAGAAAAACGAAGATGAGGATGATAAAGATAGTGAAGATGCCGACACAGACGAAGAAGATGGTGACGAAGATGATGGAAACACAGACAATGAAGATGAAGACAAAAATAAAGATGATGAAGACGACGAAGACAATAAAGACAATGATGAAGAAAACGAGGATGAAGACAGCGATAAAGATGACAAAGACGCTAAAGATGAGAACGATAACGACGACAATGATAACGATGATGAAGACGATAACGAATGCGACTGTGAAGACAATGACGACGACGACGACAAAGCTGAAGCAGACGAGGACGAAGATGACGACGAAGATGACGGAAACACAGACAATGAAGATGAAGACAAAAACAAAGATGATGAAGACGATGAAGACAACAAAGACAAAGATGACTAAGACGCTAAAGATGAAGACGATAACGACGACAATGATGACGATGATGAAGACGATAACGAATGCGACCGTAAAGACGACAGTGAAGACAATGACAATGACGACAAAGTTGAAGCAGACGAGGACGAAGATGATGACGAAGATGACGGAAACAAGACAATGAAGATGAAGACAAAGACAAAGATGATGAAGACGATGAAGATGAAGGCGATAACGACCACAACAAAGACGACGACGACACGAAGGAGGAAGACGAAGACAAAGACAAAGATGACGACAATGAAGACAAGTAAAGTTGTCCGCTACGGAGCCTCTGAACGTCCAAATATGGTCACATCTAATGAGCATGAAAAGCCCATGAACTGTATTTCACAGCAGTTATTTCCACGTATGGATGGAACCCGTGGATCAGCAGGTATTCAACGGTTCAGGTCAGCTGACGCTTGTTCCCCAGTGGGTGTTTGACTGTTGTTTACTGACGTGTGCTGTGAACTCTTGTTGTAGTTTCTCCGTTTGTCATCACGATGTCAGGGTTCGTGCTCGATGACCATGTTTGCCACTGGGTTTGGTTTCCCTCCCCAGTTGAAAACATCCCAGCGTCCTCCAAACACACAGTTGTTTTTGGTTCGGACATGACATGCGGTGGCTTATCTCGCGGGCGTGTCACCGTTCACATGCATCTGAGTTTACTTAGCTCCATGCATGTCAAGGGGGGGTTGGGGGTGGGGGTGGGAGGGGGTTGGTCAGACCACCTTCCTCGCCGGTCGCCAGTGTTCCGCCTGTTACCTGAGCCTGACAGGAAGTGTTTGGCTGTGACGGGTACAGATGGAGCGGCGCGCTGTAACCGGTGGTCCTTTCCAGTCTGGAAACTGGAAAAAGTACAGACGGATAGAATCAGACATGTGTGTGATTATGTGCATACGTGGTGTATGAGCAGCTGACAGTGTTTAGAAAATCCACCTTTTTTAGGCATGAGCTGCAGGTGAACAGCGTTTTCCAGTAGAAACATAGACACGGCACGTAAACACATGTTTTACCTATGACGGAGGACACGAGTCTCCGTGTTTCTGCGCTGTACGTGCCAACATGATGTTTGTCAATCCAACCCACTGTATTTCTACAGCGCATTTAACCGACAAGAACGTTTTCCCATCATAAAAACGATCAAATAATCAAAAGAAAAACTAACAAACCATACATAAGTGCGTAAAACTACAGCAATGCTCGAAATAAAACAATGAAATCACACATTAAAATCAATAAAAATGAATAAATAAATGAATAAAAGAAGCAGAGGAACACAAGCCAAAAGAATAAAAGTGGGTTTTAAGACGAGACTTAAAACACTCCACTGCGGGTGCTGTTTGGACGTGGGGGTGCAGGGTGTTCCAGATCCTACATATTATATGACACATAGTGCAGGAAGTGCTGTAATATTTTTACTTCATTACATAATAATAATGATAATAATAATAACAATAACAATGATAGTAATTGTAGTAATAATAATACATCTTATTTATATAGTGCTTTCAGTTAAAGTGCTTTACATCACAGCAACAATAAAAGATTTAGAGCAAGGAACCATATATGGTAACTTTATTGACCTTAATTGTTTACATTACAATAACATTTTTTTTGGACAATTTTCACCAAAGTAATAAAGTCTCTGTAGCTCCTCCCATAATTACATTACATTACCTTTGGCTGAGGCTTTTATCCAAAGCAGCTTACAAAGTATAGGAATGTGTAGCGTAAAGGGCCTCGCCCAAGGGCCCACCTGGGATTTGAACTGGCAACCATCGGCACCAAAGTCAGTGTTACATTTCAGAGTATTTCTTTGAGTCCCTATAAAGAGTGAAAATAGAGCACAGATGCAGAAAGAACAGATATGAACTCCTTCAGTAACTGTTCTTTATGATCCATATACCTGGTTAAAAATGGGAGGTGGACTAGTTAACCGAATTAACCCACCAACACTGAAACGCACACCTGCACACTCATACGGCCCATGTGTGTTTTCCTGCTCCTGCTCTCAGCTCCTCTTTAATCCCAGCTCCAGGACAACCCAAATAAACAGCGGGATTCTGGGTACTGTACGGCAGTGACAACAAAGGGGTAGAGGGGCGGTTCTGGTGGACCACATCTGGGCCTCATTAGCATCACCGGCCAATGACAGATGACCTGGATTCTGCCCAACGACACACGGCGAAGCTGGATGGTGGTCTACTCTGACAGGGGGGGAAATGACATCACCCAGGGAAACTGATGTTTCCTGGGCCTCGGGACCGGTTCTGGACCAGGAGGGGTTTGGATCCCTATGAACTGACAGAGAATCGACGTCTGTTTCTGAAGATGAGACCTTTAGTTTTTACAAAAGCTTCTCTACGCTGTAAAATATAACTGTTGTGCAAACACAGTGTGTCTCAAACTTTTTACAGCGGAGTACTTCAACACACTGTTATGACTATTATCATTATTATCATTATTATTATTATTACACTATTATTACTATAATTCACTGTGGTACTGTTTATGTGTCACATGGTACTGTTTATGTGTCACATGTTCACTGTGATACTGTTTATGTGTCACATGTTCACTGCGGTACTGTTTATGTGTCACATGTTCACTGCGGTACTGTTTATGTGTCAC
>JAPSES010111496.1:0-17691 GCA_029822895.1 Maxillicosta whitleyi | reverse complement strand
GGGGGGGCTCAGGCTACATATTTCTGCCTAAAGCTGAACCATCCCCTGATACTATAGTTGAGACTTTAGGTGCGAACCAGAGGAGGTGAACTACCTAGGCGTGAAATGTCTGGTAACCTACAGACCTCACACTTTCATGGCCCACCTGCAGTTATGCAACTAAAGATTATAATGTCAATTTGTCTTGTCTCAGTAATAACAATGAAGAGACACTTTATCACAGTTCTTGTTTTGTATACTACATTTAGTCTCATTGTTATTAGTCAACAATATTGCATTAAACATTTAGTCAGTTATTGTAACCACCATTTTCATTACGTCTTCTCTCGCTTTCATCACGTGACAAAAGTTAGTTGACGAAGCTGTTTCATCATAATTTTCATTGACAAAAGCAACAATGGCTATCGCTAAATGAATCTGAATCGAAGTATAATTCTGAGCTCTAACCTGAATATGATTGTCAGTCGGAGCGGGGGAATAGCGATCCGTGTTTGTCACTTTACTGTTCCTGTAACTCCACAGTAACTACTACCACCTATGGCTAAGTGTGGATACAAGTTGATATTCCCAGAATGACCAGCTTCTGCGACCTGCCTCAGAGAGCCTCCGCCAACCAGATGGTGCAGACAACCAGTTCCTCTGCACTGCGGGTTGGAGATTGAGGCCAGGAGGACCTCTCGCAGAGGTGTTTTCTTCACCCTTCCTACGCCAGAACCATCATGTGAGAAACTGAAAGGCCCACGTACTTGCAGTCCTGCTCTGAAAAATCTATCTCATCTACAATTACTTGATTACGCAAAATAAAAATAAAATCTATCAAAGATCTTTTTATTTAACCCAGCCCTAGACCTGTATGTGGAGGATGTTCCAATAAAGCTGTGAGACAGTGAAAGTGAGCTCCACTCACCTTATCATTGTTGTTGACTACCTGCTGTCCCCTGCAGTTGAGAACCACTGGTGCGTGCCAAAGTCTTTGCACATACTGGGCAGACAGACAGACGGACGAGCAACTGATGACAATACCCTGCGGCCAGTGTGCCCAAGGGTAAAAACTGAACTCATGTAAAAAGCCACAAAACTAACTGCATTACCCCCCCCCCCCCCCCCCCATCAATCATTATGCATAACACTGCACTTGGATAAAAGTCACTTGATGGTCTTGTTACTTGTAACTTCATGCTGACAATTTCGGAGGGAAAAAAAAATGATTCAACAGGTGACAGAGCTGTCACTCACACCTGTCCCTCAAATTCTGATGGAACCACGTTTGCGTCACTTTCTGGTTTGTGAGTCCAGTCCCATGTGGGAGGAAGTATTTGTCATCATGACACATTGTCAATTATGGGTCAACAACCTGTGCCATTGACATCACTAGAAACACACAAATACAAGTAATAAACAACATGACTACATGATCAACATAATATTGTATACATGTTTATGTTTTTAATTATGGAAAAAACACTAAACCACCAATGTAGGGGTGTAACCGTGTGCTCGTTTGTACTGAACTGTTTCAGATTGGGGTCTTCAATACAACATGGCGGTGTACTGAAGGAATACACTTAGCCTAAAGGACGCAAACCCTCAGTTTAGGGTTCTACAACTTTACATTAGCTACTGAACTCCAACAGAGGTGGACTGCCTCCATTTCCCGACAAAAATTTTGATGTGAAAAAGGACAATAGGGTTGGTAGAAGGACTATTTACATTTAAGTCCTGTTTTTACAAGTTACACAATAATTACTGATGTCATGCAGCTGCTTGATGCCTATAGCCTCCAACATATATTGGATTATATTGTGATGCCACATAAACTCAACTCAAAGCCTTAATTACGCATAATGCAAGGATCTTTCTATTCTGTGTCAGGGTTCCTACAGGTTTCTACAAGTAAAATTTAAGACCTTTTGAAGAGTACTTAGAACAGAATTTAATGGCCATATTGACAAAAATCCATGACTAGAATTTCCAAAAATGTAAGTTCGTTGGTCTTTCCATGGGTTAGGGTTAGGGTTAGAAAAAAAAGAAAAGGACAAAAAAATAAAATCTCTTTAATCCTTTATCTGACATACATGTGAGTGAGTGCTGTGGACGTACCTGTAGGGCACTATTCAGGAAGCAGCTGTTCTGTCCTGGTTCATTGCTCAGCCCTTTACTGGGAGCAATGGACGTCATGGTGCGTGGTGTCAAGATTCCCTGCATCCCGCCGACGCCGCCTCCGGTCCCTCCACCCCCGACACTGCTGCCACCTGACGCAGAGTAGCTCCTCTTCCACGACATCTTAGTGGTGTCTGTACTGGAATCAGCTTCCCGTTGTCCGTTTTAGTGTCCAAGGAGACTGATCCATTTCCTCCAGCCAAGGTGAGGACGGAAATAAAATGCTTATACTCCGAATAGGAGCCCGGAATTTGGACTCTAAAGCCTGGGATTCCAAATAAACCTCAAAACTGAAAGGTTTTAGTTTACGTTAACAGGAACTGAGATCCAAAAAAATCCTGGAAATAAAACACTCCAGCAGTTTTTTTTCAGATTCTTTACATTTAAAGACTTCCAGAAGCTTCTGTGCTTAATAATCTTTCCCAGCCTGCACTGTCCATCTGCAGCCACTACAGGTGAGGTGACCTTTACCCTCCTTTTACCAGTAAACATGTGCAATGGAGCTGCGCCTGCACCCCATCCTCCACGTTATCACCATCATGACCATCCCACCTCACAGCAGTAAAGGTCAAAGGTCAAACAGATTTGCAGCCACTCAAGGTAAATCTGCAAGAGAAGAGAAAAAGTAATGTTCAGATTCCAAATATCGTTCTCTCTTTCTCTGTTTTAAGTCTTCTATTAAGTTTATTCACAATCTTGTACTGATGATGGTGAGTTGGATTGCTGTGAAGTCTTTTCCATCACACTGCAAAAATTCTCAATGGGGTTCGGGACTGGGCTCTGGTGGCCAATCCATGTTGTAATTATGTTTTTTGTTCTCTGAACTACTTTTTCACAAACCAGATGAGCCTGATGAATCATGGAATTGTCCAGTTCTTATGCTCTCTAGCAAATTTAAAGGTCATTTAAGAAACGAGAAGCTAACCATGGCATCAGTTATGATTAATAAATTTAAAAAATTATATTTAATTATTTATTTTTGAACACAGCAAAAATTATCCAGTGGAAGAATCTGAACCGTTATATGCGGATGGTTTTGGCCTGGCTGTGAATTTTGGTCAAAAAAAATTAGGGAACATCTGACTAAATCCAAAACAAACAGCCAGTAAGGGTGAAGGAAAGAAATACAACCTCAGAGTTGTTTCTCTTTATTCTTGAATAACACTGGATGATGTCATAAGTAGATTTCTTTCCAACACTTTCCAACACGAAGAAAGTGTGGAGATGCATCTGGACATGTCAGATGAGCCACATGCTGCTGATGATACTGAGGCAACATACCTGCTCACCTGATAAAAAGAGGAAGTACTACATGTGTGTAGTCAACAACAGAGAGGTAAAGTGCAGGTCAGAGCAGAGGGAGGGGAGGAGGGATTAGACTGATCAGACTTTGTGTGTCTGCACAGGATTAGACGCACTGTGTGTGTATTAAGTGAATGTATTATGTCAATGAGCTTTTTTCTATCTCCTCAACATAAACATAACCGCATCACAGCAGACGGCAAAACATGATGAATGAGAGATCATCAAAAGGATTTATTCTTCCTAAATAGAGCCATTTAAGTCATCTGTATTTTTAATAGAGGCATGAAAACAGCAAAAACCGTGAAATATAAAAGAAAACTTTTCTAACAGCTCTTGACATCCCCACTGGTGCTTCAGTTTCACTACAACAGAAAGGATAGAAAAAGCAACCAACCGATCCTTTAACCTCTGAACAAAACCTGCTTCAAATGTATGGACATAACACCTGGCAGTCAAAAGAAGGCCTGCAGGTGACAGCGGCATACCTGACCAATCACAGCACCAGGACAGCTTCAGCTGCTCTCGTCTTGTTTCCTTTCCTGGTGAGCACCGAGGCTGATTTGGTGTAAAAATGGTTATATAACAAAACGCCAGTCTGTCGCAGAGACACACACGCACACACACTGAGCTCTAATCACCTCTAATTCTCAGGGCTGGCTGAGTGCCGCCTCCATGCAGACACTCTGCTCAACTCAAACCAGAGCTGGCAGGAGTTTGGGTGCTACTGGGATCACTGGGAGGAGTGGGATGAACCCCACAGGGATGCAGAGGCCAACAGGTAGGAAACATGTAGAGGCAGCAGGCAGACGGACAGATTATAGGTTACAGGTGAGTCTGACCTGTTAGGTGAGTTGGCAGCTGCCGCACCTCATTCAGTCTTAGATTAATTTAATCTGCACTTGTGACTCACTGTCTGCTGTGAAATTCACCAAACATGCAGTAACCACCAATAATGACCGATCTGTCAAAAATACAAACACGCTTAAAAAACTGCAGATGATTTTTGTCCCACTTAGTGTGAATTTTAGAATTATTGTCCCAGTTTTCATCTGCAACACTTTTTCATTGATGAAAACTGACCAGTACCCAAGTTACTACAACATATTCTAACTGTCACATTAAAAAAGGTTAATGGAAATGACAAAGTGCAAACTAAGGTCCATTTGTCAGATGGTTTCTGCCTTTTTTGAAAAAAAGTGAATGAATGAAAATGAGATGAAAACTCCACTAATTGAAGTTTTGATATAGCACTATTTAAATTATTCAAAATTATTTGTATTAAATATATTCAGATTTTTTTCTACTTTAATCAATCAAAAATGTCTTGATTGTAAATTAAAATTAGTGCTCAATTTCCTCCTCAAACTAAGGAAGAAAAAAAATTCAAAATCCTCCATTTGTCTGTTGCAATGCTATAAAGAAATTTTCCATATTACATTTCTCCTAGTATTGCCTACCATTGATTTTTTTTAAATTAACAATATTCTTTTTTTGTGCAAATATTGTATATCGACACAATTGCAAATGTTTAATTTCCTTCTTTCTGATGTTTGTTGAGACGAAGTATATAAATTTAATAAAGAAACCTATTTTTCAACCTTGTCTTATCTTGAAAATGTTTTATATTTTTTCTTCATACAGTAAAAATTATATAGCACTGCAAATTGTCCATGGCACTGAAATGGCACTGACCCATCACATCACATCCCTACTTACAAATAATATCTCCAACCCTAGTAAACACGCTCTGTTGGATCACAAGTCAAACTGTATAAAATAGTCTGATGTGTCTGTAGAGACTACAGCCGACATTCGAATGGGTAATTACAGTTTGAATTCTGACTTTTCACCTCATGCGTGAACTAATGTTTGAAGTTCAAATAAAATGCAACAGCCCTAATAAGTACTGCTGTGAAATGAATTTGCACAAAATAATTGTAGTAATCATGAAACAGCGATTATTTCTGACAATAATCATAGCATAATAATCATCACCAAAATCTCTAATCATTACACCTCTAAACTAGTCAAACACTTAAATATTTCAGATGACTAAAATGTCAGCAAAACTAAACAGTATATTAGTCAAAATCCATATTTCTTGCCCAAAATTCTGCTAAATAAGTTACACAAAGCTATCATGAATGTTAGTCTTACTTTGTTACTGTGTTTGAGGCAACCTATCTGAGCTACACTGATCTTCCTAAAAATTACAGACAGAAAGACAGACAGTTGATAATTTGTACAGAAGGACAGTTGGAGATGTTCAGATACGTTACAAAGGAGGAGAATGAGCAGGCAATAACAGATTCCTTTACTTCACACCTGCTTATTTATAGCAGTTTCAGTGTCTATGTCTACTTTTTCCTCCATTAAAGTCCTGAGAGTGTCCCTGGGTGAAATATGTTCTAAGATGCATTCTGGGCACAGGAACTGAACTCTTGCTGCTGACCTCATTGGCAGCGAGACTGAGGGAAGATTTGGGGCCTAATGACTAAAAGGAGAGCTCATGAATATACAGCCGTCCTTCATGAAAATAACTCTGAGAATTTGGGAATGTGGAGCACTCCAGTCACTTAAATCCTCCCAGTGAAAAGAGGAATTAGCAGCTTGTGATCTCCCTGCGAGACTCTCAAACAAGTCTGCATCTTGAGTCAAGGACACTTCAGCAGTCAGAGTGGTGGCAGGTACACACTCTTTTTGACCTTTGACACCACCAGGGAAAGAATATGGTGATGAAAACAGAAGGAAAACATCAACTCTTCAGATATTTACCCTTTTTGGTAGTTTGATGTGTTGCTAAATCCTGAATTTATGTTCAAGCTTCTATCCCATCACTGGGTGTTTTCACAGTCAGGGAATGTTTTGATAATTATTAAAACAGTTGGTTTGTTTTCACACTGCAAGAACTATGAGGTACTTAAAGCAGCATATGACTATCACAAATTTTTCACAGTAAAACCAGAGTGGTAGCCGAACTATTACTAAGCCATTAGTCTTTCCGTGCTTATGCACCTAAATCTCATCCTTCATGGCGAACACATTCGAAAATTACTTGATCACAAGCAGTCCATTTTGTTTACATACCAAACTGATATGTCACTCGGGCCTTTTTGGAAATTTTGCTGCGGAGTGCATTGTAGGAATCGGAATTCCATGCAGCTGCAGCAGCAACAACAGGCAATGAAACCATGTTCACTACTGGGTCAGAAGACATGGAAGGAATCACTGTAAGTCAATTGTCATCTTATCATACAGGCTGTGTGACCATGAAAAACAATACTTAAACATCAGTTTCCGGACATTTTTGGAATATGACTTTGTGTAGGCTTATCATACACATACCAGGGTTCTTGTCAGCGCAGTTGAGCGTAGTGGGCCCACATGCTGTGATTTTTTACCCCTTTAAATTGGTACAGTAGTAATGACACCCAGATTGAAATTAGAAAAAATAAATAAATAAATCGTATCATTGCCCAGTACGCTATCCATGCAACGCTGCAGCCAGCCCCGATATGCCCACCCCCTCTTTTAAAAACTCAATTTTAGATTTTAATTTTTGGCTAAAACTACAAAAGACAACAGAAGTCAGCATGTCATTTTTGTGAGCAGCCCACAATGCAAGACACTGCTCCCTATGTCAAATCTGTGACAGTACCACATAATGGGCCCACAGAAGTGATATCAACACAAGTCAGTGACAGTCATCAGTCGGGCATAGACCACGTAATATGAGTGATCCTCGTGTGATTATAATCAATTTGTGCTTGGAAGAGAACGACCCAGAAGGGATTATATCTCTGGGCTGGCCTGGGAATGCCACAGGATTCCCCTGGAACTGGTGGATGTGGCTGTGGAGAGTGCTGTCCTGGCTACTCTCCTGAGGCTACTCCCACCACAACCTGGATCAGAAGAAGAAGGTACGGTACAGATCTGTCTGGGACAATGTAAGATGAGAGATCCCCATGCAGTTATATTTGAACTATGGGTGAAACCACAGCTTACACTGGCATCACTACTGTGGGCCCATCACAGATTTAACATCTGTGGTCATTACACAGACTTCTGTATAAGACTGCTCTCACAGATAGGAGGAGCCTATGGGAGCCTGGAGGCACAAGAGAGATGAAACTGATTTGACGATTTCCATTTTTTAAACACTGTCCTAATTAGGGGTGTGCCAATACATTTATTATTAGATTCATCGCAATGCAACTCGTGATGATTCGATAATGATTCCTAAATATTCAAAAACAATTATTTTTCATAATTACTAAATGGCAGGAATACAACTGCTATGCGCAGCAGGAAAAAAAGTGGCAGTGGAAGCAGGGCTGTCATGCTCAGATGGGGACGCCAGAATGTAGATACAAACTTCTGAACTAAAAATATTTTGCCCAGAAACCAGTTCTTGAACGGTACAATGAAACCAAAACCAAAGTAGTGGAATCACTGATGTAAACATGTAGGATAGCTGACATGTGATGCATGCTTTGATTGTGGGATTTATGCCATTTATTGAGGATTTTCTTTAGATAGCCTATCATTTATTATGACTGAATAAGCTAGTGCTTGTGTCAGTTCAGATTGAATTAGCCGTTTTCTATAGTTTTCTACAGAAGCATGTGTGTAGGGAGGGTCTGACTTTGAGTGGGTTCCTGGGGAGCTTCTGAGGAGCCAAAAAAAAAAAAAAACGTTTATTTACTAGATTTGTACAGAAATCTGTGAAAACTACTTTTGACTGAAATAAGTGTTATTTACTTCTAAAGACACTTTGTTATTTGTTTTCATAAAAAAATGTGGACTTCATTCCAAAGTTTTTTTTATACTGTTAGTAGGTATATATTTTTCAAAAATCTTGCTTTTGATACAACAAACTTTTGCAAGTTAAGTGGAACTCTTGTGAATAAGAGCAGGATTTGCTATACATGCCACTGCTACATTTTTCCTGTTGGTTCCCTGGTGAAAAATATGTTGGAGCATTCAGTAGTTACGATAAATGATAATGGAGGCAAATTTATTTGATTACTTGAATTTATAGATACTAAAAATAGGGATGCACTGATACCACTTCTTCCAGACCGAGTACTGCCATTTGAGTACTTGCCAATACAGGGTACCGATAAGCATACTTGATAATCCTGCTACAGTTCTTAGTTCCTTTTGAAAATGTGCTTTATTGTTGTTGTCATTAGTCTGACAGGAACAAAGTGCTGCTACTGACATTTAATGTATTGGAATGAGCGTTTCTCAATCAATCCACCAGGGGGCACTGCTCTAAATTAACCATACTGGACAAATACCTCTAAGAAGAAGAAGTCAATAATAACAAACATGGAGATGATAGAGGTAACACTAATCTTGATAATAATAAGGGTAGTTGTCATAAATATCAGGGTTCTCACCAGGAATTTTTCACAGCGTGGGGGTAGCAGGAGGGAGAGAGAGCGTGGGGGTAAAACAATTCCCGACGTGGGGGTTCGCTGCGCTGCCACTATGCAGCCGCTACGCTGCCAAGAACCCTGCTATTAAAAAACAGTGTAGAATATGCCAGTAGTTTTTCTGTAACTCCCACAGTCACTAGTGGAAAAACGATGCATCAAAAATTGCTATTGTTATTATCTTGATAATCATTCATTCATCAAATTGTAGCACCTTGAAACATAATTGAATCAAATTGTGAGGTGCCTTAGATGGCACACTCTTAGTCCTAATCAAAAAATCCAACCCCCCCCCATTCTATATTCAGCCTAATTTAGGGCAATAATAACTTTACTCCAGGAAGAAATGACAGGGGCTTTAAAATGTGGGCACTCAGTGGGTAGGATAGTGAAGGATGTCTATGGCAAAGATGGAAGACTTCTAGCTTTTGAACAACTGGTGACTAAATTCAATACCCCCTGTAAACATTTTTACAAATATTTACAACTAAGGGATTTCATCAGATCATATTAAAGCCATTTTAATTCCTATTATGTCAGACTTAGAAAAATTCCCAACCAAAAATTCTTCTAGCAAAGGTTTGATTT
This sequence comes from Maxillicosta whitleyi, assembly GCA_029822895.1. Classification (NCBI taxonomy): domain Eukaryota; kingdom Metazoa; phylum Chordata; class Actinopteri; order Perciformes; family Neosebastidae; genus Maxillicosta; species Maxillicosta whitleyi. Next base: position 8,197 of record JAPSES010111496.1, on the reverse strand, counting down.
CCGAAATGTATGATATGCTTATGTCGTCTTCAGAATCGTCTGTAGCCTATCTAAATTTAATGCTTGGAAAACTGATTTACAGAAGGAGATAACTATGGAGCAATAGAGGAAAGCCTATGAGCTAGTCCAAAAACAGACGAACAATACACATTTAAAACAGCTGCAATTTAACTGGCTAATAAGACTTTATTTTACACCAAAAAAAATGAAAATATTCAACATACAGATGCAGATAAGATTAGGGCACTTCGTCCCACTGTCTACAGTCATGTCCAAAAATTAAGGAGTTTTGGGGAGAAGTTGGAGGTCTGTTACAGGACCTTCTATCAGGGAAACTAGTGCTGGAACTCAGGTTTTTTTATTTTAGAATTATACCCTGAAGAAATTCACATAACTTGTTATGAGAAAATCCTCATAAACCCGGGAATATTACAAACAAAGAAGAGTGATAGCTTTAAAGCTTTCAGCCTAAAGCAGAGGTAATAAGATAAATCTTGTTAAATATACATGTATAATTCTGTCTGCTGACTGAATACACTGCAAAAACGCAGAGCTTCTAGTCAGAGAAAAACAACAGAGAGTATCACACAATGCCTAATCAGCCAGATACCAGAGAAGACTAGAGGAAAATTAAAAACATATGAACTCAAAATCATCACAAGTTAGCTTCTGGCCTGATCAACCAGTCTTACTAGTAGAACAGAAGGACTAAACTTTTGGCATGAATTTAGTTGTTCCAACACCCTGATGCCAAGAACAATGTAAGCCAGTTACCATGTCATACAAAGTCCTTCAAAAGTCCTTGAACTTAGCATCAAGTTAAATGAGAAAGTATTAAATTAATGTTTATAAATCTTAAAATGCATCATGTTCATATGATGGATTCGCAGCTGCTGACAGTCTTTCAATGGGGTATATTTTCAGTATCATAGAAAATGACCAAACAGGACCTTTTAAAAGTCCATTTCACACAGCCCCACGAACACGGGACAGAAACCAATGTTTTATAACAATTTTTGTATTATTTAAGGACTTCTTCTGTGTTTTTTCTGTTACATCCCCTGCTGTGAATGTATTGTTCTAATTTTCTCTCTCACATTCCACAGCAGCAGCAGCTTCCATCAGTGGAGTGAATAAACAGTAAATCATCCAGACTGGGGGTAGTAGGGTGGTGGTGGTGGTGGCTCCTCCTCCTTTTCTTTCAGCACATTATTTTCCCATGAATACTGCTGAATAATCTTCCTTTAATTTAAAGCCCCGCGGCTGCACAACAACACTCCAAAAACTAGCCCCTCACTCAGCATCACCACACTTCACTGCAACAATCTTTATGGGGGGAAAACTTCCCAGGTTCATTCATTTCAACTTTGCTACACTTTTCAACTGTGTGTCTGATGTTCACACGTCAGCTCAAAATCTTAAGTGGTGATTCATGTTGGATCACTAAACCAACAATGATTAGAACCCAAGTCCTGGTCTATACCACAGGAGACAGTCTGCACACAGGAATGCCTTTTGGATTTTGTGGGAAATGAGCTCTACGTGTCTTTTTTTTAATCCATGTAAAACACTGGTGAATGAAAGTCACAGTTGACTGAACTCCATTTCAAAGATCAAACTCCTTTAACCCTGAAAGACCCAAACCAGCCGCTACTGATCTAAAATGTGCAGTAAAGTTCTGATCCACTAAACCCATCAATATGCTGAAAACTAGAAAAATAAAATATAGTTTGTCAATTTGGACAATCAGAGGCTCCATAGTGAACCTGGACACTGTCATCTTCTACAATACTGATTCACCAGTAAAACCCATGGACTTGACAAATGACAGAGGATGGTGATGCTTGTTTTTAACATTCTGTTACTGATATCTTTGCTAAAAAGGTCACCTTTTAAGTTCTTTACGTTTCTGATACATTAATCCTCAACTTTAATCTAAGCTTTTAAGAACATCTACATGATCAGTAAATTAAATATAAGAAAATACTTGATTTTCAATGAAAAAAGCAAATTCCAAAGGATAATATTATAATAAATGGTGACAAATCACTTAAGAAAGGTAAAATAAAGTGAAAAATGTATTTGGGAACTACCATAAAAGTAGCACTGGGCCTTCATGGGTTAATATGGTTTGCGTACTGAAAAATAAATAAATACTCAGCACAGGACTGTATTCAATAACAGGGGGAACGTCCCTCTTAATGGTAGGAATTTCATACAACACAAGCCAATTACAAACCAACACTACACGTCCCTTTAAACCCTGGTTTGCATATTCATTCCAGTTTTCTTCTATGTGACAAGATCAGGTTTAACTCAGATGAACAACTGACCACTGAATTAGATGAACACCGAACTGCCCCGTCCTCAGAACGACCCACATCACTTTAGAACATGAGAATACGCGTGTTTAAGCAAAGTATTTTCAATGTCCTGTTTTCTTAACGGAGTTCGGCGCAGTGCTCGGAGCTACATTACATCACTTCCAGCAAACTTCACGGAGAACAATACGGACAAAACGGCATCGCTGCTCGCATTTAAAGCATTATAGACACGTATGATCAGGCTAATAAACGAAAAATTATCAGACCCGTGGGGATATTTAACAACGTAATATCAGAACGCCCCCCCCCCTCCCGAGCCCGTGTATAACCGGTACACAGACGTAGTACTAGTACTAGCTATCGCCGGTGAATGAGAGTAACGGTCGCTACGTTTAAAACAACTGATGCGACCAGGACAGAAAATAAACAGACAATACGACAACACAGGATAAACTGCAGCTCACCTGTGGCCTACACAGCGGAGGGGGAGCACGAATCCGGAATGACTTAAAGGCAGTTCGTCTACGGCTCAGCTCTGAAGAAACGGCGGTTATTGTGTTTTAAAGCGGCAGAATGGAGGGGGAGGAGCTACTACCTGCAGCACAGCGCACGAGCAAAGGCGCGCGCGTGGAAGCATGCGCGTATTTTATGTTCTTGTGTGTGTGCGTGCTCGTCTGTCGTCTAAGTGACACAATACGTGAGCAATATATATATATATATATATATATATATATATATATTGTAAATTTCTCCACTGTGAGATTAATAAAGTATCTTATATATATGTATGTGTGTGTATAGCGTGTGTGTGTAGTATAAGTAGCATATAACGTATGTTACTATAAAAATGGAAGGAAAAAGCAATTAACAACAGAAGAGACAATTTGAAATCTTCAGTTCATCCCACAGGATTTTTGTACACCATTGAGTACATGACAGGACGGTTCCTCAGTGTGTGACACCAGGTGTCTGACATGGAGGAGGAAGTGTGATGGTCTGGGGCTGTTTTGTTGAATCTAGGGTCGGTGACTTGTACAGAGTGAAACCCCCCCCCCCGAACCCAAACGGCTCCCACATCATTCTGCAGCTCCATGCAGTACCTCTGGGATGGGTCTAGTGGGTCAGAGGTTCATCCTACAGCAAGATACTGACCCAACACATAAGTCCAAGCTCTGCCAGAACTACCTTAAGAAAAAAGAACACAATGGTAAACTTGAAAACATGGAGTGTCCAGTACAGTGTCCAGACTTAAACTCCATGGAGCCTGTTTGGGATGAACTGGACAGAAGAGTGAAAACAAAACAACCTACAAGTGTTCCACATTTATGGGAAGTTCTGCAACAGAGTTGGAAAAACATTATGAGCAATATTTGATTTCCATTGTAGAAAGAATGACAGCAGTGTGTTCAACTGTTATATCTGCCAAAGGTGGATACTTTGATGAGTTAAACGTTTAGAATACATTTTGGTTTCTAAATTAATTCCATGATTTCTTTTCTATCTTCCAGTATTAAATTATTCTATGCTGTAATTTCAGAGTACACCGCAACATTAAACTGCATTATTTTCAATGAAATTCTGGAAAAATTGAGGTGTTCTAAAACTGTTGACCAGTAGTGATCGTTCTATCTATCTATCTATCTATCTATCTATCTATCTATCTATCTATCTATCTATCTATCTATCTATCTATCATTTTCTTTGATTCGGTTGAACAGTTATTTGAACAGACAAAAAATAAAAATAGCAAAAGAGTGAAAAATGTCTGAAAATGATCATTTGTAATTTATTCCAGAACCCGCTGAAACAACACCTAGTAAAGTTTTTAAAGAAAAAAAAAGGGTATAGAAAAATATCTATGTGGAAATAACTCTACTGATAAAAAAAAAACAAAAACATGGTCATTCTGTATATTCAGGTAGTCAGCTGACCTAATAACATTGCTGGATGCAGACTTTACCAATAGAATCAACCCCATGTCCCCACAACCTTGCTCTTGGGCTTTAGGCATGATGGGTAATCATAACTCCATACACCTCTTGTCTCATCCTGATCCACCTATAACTCTGGAACAGGGTGAATCTGGACTCATTCAAACACAGTCCAATAGTTTCTAGCAGAGGACCAGAGTAAGTCACTATTCTCTCCAGTGGTCACAGTGGCATGTTAGACTGTGGCAGCAAATCATTGACATGCCAGGCTGTAAAAAAACAAAAAAAGTTATCCAATTTTCATGGGGTATATTGAAAAACGTGTTTTTTGTATCAAATAAATGGTTTGTTTACATTACAAACATCTCATTTAAAGGGTTAGAAGATATGGCAATCATTGAGTATTTGGTATTTCTGTCTGTAGCTCAAGCTGATGAAATACAAAAATGTTACCAAAACAAAAATTACGAACAACCTATATGTAAATAATCTTTGATATTACCACTACATTGTGCAGATTACCTGCTTTGGGTGGTTAAGAACGGTCTCTCTGGGCAGGATACCAGAGGGTTTTCTATGCAAAACAATACCTTAGCATCTTTGACATGTCAGAAATAATCTTTTTTCTAAACACTTTAAGGGTATTGTTATGTTACTTGTGAATATTATAGAGTATAGTGGAGTCTGTAGTAATAAAGACAGTTAGGAGTTAAGCCTGTGAGCTGACAGTGCCCAGAGCAGCAGAGCTGTTGAAGCTGTTAGTGATGTGCTTCAACAGCAAAACGTGTGTCTGCACGTGTGTATTGATCATTGTATTGATCTGATCAGAAACGGAGGAGGACACGTCAAGATCAATAATTGGCAGCCTACAGCCTGCTACAACACACTGTGGGAGCTGTGGAAATGTCGTAAAGCTCACAACAAACATGTTCATTATGGAGGACAGATCAACAGTTTAATGATCCCTAAAATGCTTTTAATAAAACATTTATATTGATAATTTATTCTCATCAATACTTCACTAGCTGCTGCAGCTCCTTCTTATCAGTACAGTATTTTAGTGTCAGTGCATTTATTATTAACACAGTTATTAATACATGTATTACTCCAGACGTAGGCATACATGTATTCATACATCAGATAGCACGACTGAAGAAAAACAAGGAAACTCATTAAATCATTACACAGTCATAGTGATTGATGGTTTTTGTGTCATCAGGAAATTAAAACCAGGAGGGGTTTAAAGCAGGAAACCACATGGGTTTTTAACAGCCTTTAAAGGAACAGTTCAAGGAGTTAAAGAGGAGCTTTGGGGACCAAGGTGATCCAAGATGAAAAACACAGAAGTTTACAAATTGAGGGATCAGAATCCATAAATATTTTGACAATTAATTTATCATTTTACACTTTTTCATTATTCATGTGCAGGGAACCCAAAGAGACAAAAAAAACAAAACAAAAAACAATCATTTATTTTTAGGGACATGGGTTATTCCATTGCATAATTCAAGTCTGAATTTGTTTTGTTATTGCTGATGTACTTTTTCCACCTTATGTTTTCATGTTTTGTGCCTCTGTGTTTGTTTATTTCTATGTTTTGGGTCTATTTTGACATTTATTTTACTTTTTATAATTCTATTGGTATTGGATTAACAGCTCATTATTATTTTTTACTTTATTATTATTATAAAAATATATATTATAATACATACATACATTTTTGTATTTCATCAGCTTGAGCTGCAGACAGAAATACCCAATACTCAATGATCGTTATATTTTTTAACCCTTAATGCCATGTTTCTAATGTAAACAAATCATAAGTTTGATACAAAAAACATGTTTTTCAATATACCCCATGAAAATAGTTACAAAGCTGCTGTCATTTCACTGTAGGTAAATTGACTTTAACCTCATGAATAAAAATGTCAATATATGTCTGTAAATTTGGACTTGGAGGAAACATGGATGACCTTTTTTTAGATTAAAAAAAAAGTTTCTATATTTATTAGGTCATGACATTTAAAAAAATATTAAATAATTTACAAATTAATGTGCCCCATACATGCAAAGTTGTACTACACAATATAGAACTGCTCTTCCACATCTTAGAATGCTATAAAAACACAAGACTTTGTGGCTTAGTACAGCTTCATAAAAAGATCAGAGTGTAAACAAACATGAAATATGTGAGAGAAAGCAAACAGTCCAAATGTGGTTGGAAATAAATTGGTAATAAAATAACCCAAGTGTTTGCCTCCTGTAGAGCTGTGTTTGGGTGGGGAACAGATATGAACCACAGCGCAGCCCTCAAACATTCCTCGGATGGAAACTCCCTGGAATGGTTTCCATTAAAACAGGACCAAACTGGGCTAAAATGCACTCACATTTAGATGAATAGCCCATTTTTCACCAAAAAACACATTTCTCTTACTTTGCTGCGCACCATCTCTCAGATTTACAACCTGCACATTAAGTAAGCATTAAGTGTTTTGGAACCAAGGCAGACACATGACAGCACAGCAAGTTATTTTAAGAGGCAGAGAAAGGCAGCTAATAAAAACTCATCAGCAGACATGAGGTCGGATCATTTGACACTGTGTTGTGAGGCTTGACGATGCTCAGATTCTCCTATCATCTACACAAGATGTTACTCAGATGTATTTATGAGCTTGATCTCACACTTCCACTATTTGGATTGAAATAGTCAAATTCATATGTGGTATCAGTCACACATTTTAACTACTGTGACACAGTTAATTCTGCTGTTGAGCTCATTTGTGGTTGTAGATCATGCTCTGACTGACTTCAGACTGGTAGCATTGATACCATCTTAGCACTTTTTACAACTTTTCAGACTACCCTTGCAACTTTTTTCCCCTCAAAAAGGCACTTAACCACAAAATGAGCCACTTTTAAAATGTGTTTGGAAACTTCTATCAACTTTTGAAAATTGCCTCTAACACTAAAACACACACATTTCTCTTTTGGGTCACTTTAGCCAGTCCCCAAACCCGGTTGGAATTTGGACATTAAAAAAAAAAAAAACATAATTGACAGTTCATTTGTAGTTTTAAACATACTCACTGTCTGTCTCTCCCACAATGTTAGTCCTCTCTCTTAAATCATTACAATTATATGCACATTTACAAAAGGGGAAAAAAATGCCATTTTGGTAATACTTTGAACAATAATCAGTGAGGGACAGCACAAACAAGCACGAGGGGACAGACAGCACATGGGAACTTACTGCAGAAAACACAAAGCACATTTTTGGCACTGTGCTGGTACAAACAAAATCAATTCAAAGATACAAACAGATGTAGGAATAGATGCAATGCATTCCTTTGTGTGTAAAAAAAAAAAAAAAAAAAACATTTGGTTGCATGAAACCTTCATGGGGAACAATGACATTCTCTTGATGTCACTGAGTATCAGACAATGCTGATGCAGAAAGTGGGAAATGATGGTTCACACTTGGTAGAAATGTGTGTTTCTTTGGATTTGCCCTTTTATTTAGTGCTTCATCACTGTAGGCACTGCAATACTCTACAAAACTAGTGACATTTAATCTAAAAAGTCTTACTTGATGTGGTTTTTAATTAAAAAAAAAAAAAAAAAAAAAAAAGGGCTTTATAAGTTATAATTTATAAGGACTAAGGAGAAGATACTGTAGTGCTGCAGGAATCCACCTCTTCTGACACTAGTTCAATATTACATAAGTCAGCTGTGGTAATATAATTTAAAAAAAAAAAATAATAATAATAATAAATGTTATTTGTATAGCACCTTTCACACAAAAATGTGCTTCACATTGATTAAAAATTTAAATACAATTTTAAGACAGAGGTGAATTAAGAAATATATTAAGATTTGATTACACATAAAATTATAAAAGTACAAGAAATAAAATGACATTTACACAGATTTGCATAAGACAGG
>JAPSES010111461.1:0-17693 GCA_029822895.1 Maxillicosta whitleyi | reverse complement strand
AAGAACGACAGCTTAGTTCCCAGGGAGGGCTGGTGACGGTCACACACTAAATATTAAAATATTTGGTTGCAAGAATAAAATATGCATCAATCTCATAAAAGTTATCACCCTTTCTGTGGTGGTAAACCATGAGAATAAATGCAAAAAAAAATCCAATTTATAGAAATATGTTTTCTGATTTCGTCAGTTTTATTCTAACTTCGACTATTTGAAGAATTCATGTAGAATTTTATGTAGAAATCATCAAATTACAATAAAAAAACACATGTTTGTAGAAATACATGGTCTGAAATAAATGAGGTTAAAGGAATCTGTTTACCAGCAAAAAAAAAGAGACATTCAGTTCTGGCAGACCATTAGACTTCATTTATGAAACCATTTGGTGTCCAGCTTCATACAATCAAGATGATTCTCGTTAATATTATGAAAGCAAAAACACACCAGTGATATGTTCAAAAAGTTAATATCATGTTTTTCATTGTTATGGATGATTCAGCTTCTTTTGACTTCCTACATGAACTTCACATCCACTTCCTACATGACAAAAACCAAATTCAACATAGATGTCTTCACTGCAACTTTACAAAATATAGGTATAATTTCAACAAACAACAACAGGAAAACCACAGTGACAATTTACATTATGTGTAAAAACAAAAAAACCCAATATATTAAAAACTAAATCAACAAAACTATAAGACCAAAGATCCAGAAGGTATTTGTTACAGCAACGTTTGTTGAAATTTTTGTTGCGCAATGAGGGGCTCCAAAGGAATTGTTACCATCATTTTTGTGATTCAGGCATTTTTACAAAGCAAAAAACTTAATTAATCAAATCAAATTTTATTGGATGTATTGGCCAACCCTTTATTTTCTTAATTTTTTGTCTGACAATCATTTTAGTTTATGGTTAATCATATTGACAGAAAAATCTCCCAGATCTCCGAACTGTTCAGGTTTGGCCATAGCAACAATAAAACAATGTGAAACATTTCACATTTTTACATATCTTTTATTAACACCTCTTAAGTGCTTCACTTATTCTCTTCAATTAGAGCCCATTTATCGTGTAAGACTACTGGCATATTTTCTATCAAATACGGAATTGATTTACACAGATTACATTTCTTCTCATATGTTTATTCAAGTTAATTGTTCATGAAAATTAGTTTAAAAAAATCATATTCAATCATTCAGACGCATTACGTGCCAGCCGACAGTGGCACAAGGTGATAACAGAGCAGCCACACCCTAACCACACTAGTTCCGTAAGTCATTATTCATTAAACTATTAAAGTCACTAGAAAATTGCTATGGATTGTTTTTATTCTCTCTTCTTTCCATAATTATTTGAGCATATATTTTATGTATTCTTCTTCTGTATTATTATTATAATTATTATTATTGTTGTTATTAAGTGGTAGTGCCACAGGTAAAAGATGTGTCTAAGTAAACTCACGAAAATTAAAAGTTAAACTGAGTACAAATAAAATAATTAATTGTAAATGTTATATTTCTAAAAGCTAAAATGAAACTCTTCAATCCATAGTTAAAATATTTAAAATTGTAAAAAAAAAAAAAAAAAGACAATAGCTCATGCAAGCATCATAATATTCTTACAAAAATAAAATAAATGTGCAATTATAAAATAGGATATGTAATTTCTTATGGTATTATAAACTATGAAGCTATGAAGCAGAATTTAATCTTACCCTTGTAAAGTCCCCAATCCAAAACTCAATGCAGGAACAAGCTAACACTAAGAAAGCAGCAAACACCTGTCTGCATAAGTCAAAATTGAAGTGAAGACTGTTAGTGTGTGGTTTTTGTGGTACGGACAAGAAATTCTGGCTTTTTGAACTGTATGACATAACTTGCAAGACTTGTTTTACATTCTCAGGTAAAAAGAATGAAGGACTTATCAATCTAAGCACACTCAGTCTGTCAGTGAAGCGGTCACAGTGTAAAATGTAAGGGGAGGCGTTTGGGGGACACTGAGTAAAAAAAGAATCCCTGGTATTTCAAACACGTACTGGATGTTACAATATAGTCTAAACTTATGGCGAAAAGACTCATCTCTCATGTTAATAGTTAAACGGAAATAGTATTCAGTGCTGGAACAACCAGGATTTTTTTGTTTTTTTTGTGTCATAAAATAATGGATGCCGACATGTATTAACAACATTGTGATCATGGCTTATTTAATACATTTGTGGCACTACTTATTCCGATTTTTTTTTTCACCTTTTTTTTCACCCCCTGCTGCTTTTTCAGCCACTTTTGACGGATGTCAGTCCAATTTGGAAACTTATTTAATTTCCATTCTACTTTGCATCACTTAGACTTAGACCAGGGGGAGTCAAACTCATTTTAGTTCAGTTCCAGTTTAGTTCAGCCAAATTTAATCTGAAGTGGGCTGCACTAGTAGTCTGGGAGTACCCTTGCTGCCTTGCGCGTTCTTTTCGAACTGCTTGACAGCCTGGAGACCATGGACGAAATCCTCGCATCGATCTGGGGACCAATCACAGAACGAGGAGGGACGAAAGACGATGACGCGTACTATTCGACAAATGGAAGTTAGTAGTTTTCTTTCACGAATTCATCATGGCGGCAGCAGATGCGAAGCTATCTTTCGAAGAAGCTCTGGATAGTGTTCTAAATAGTTTAGAATGTAAGTTCACTTTAAAAGATGAACAGCGTTTAGCGTTAGAGTCATTTACACGCTACACACGTCATCGCGCGTAAGGCAGCATGGGGTCTCCCCGGCGGGTGACAGACATTCGTACCGCCCAATCAAGGGCTACAGAAACCACAACTCTCTATGAGAAAATGAATGGGTGGTCTCCAGACTAAATCTCACTTGTGATTTAGTCTGGTCAGTGTAGCTATGCATCATTAATGTTGCCAGACTTCACCAAAAAATGCCTTATCTGTTGTCTTCAAGTAATTTAGGTCATTGTTCTGTGTAATATTCACAGAGTAGATGAGAAGAGACAAATTTTACTGCAAATCTTATGATCAGTCCTTTCAGTCAGTCCTTTTAAGTGTGTGTGTGTGTGTGTGTGTGTGTGTGTGTGTGTGTGTGTGTGTGTGTGTGTGTGTGTGTGTGAGAGAGAGAAACTGAGTGAGTGAGTGAGTGAGTGTGTGTGGGTGTACTCATTTTTAAGTTCTAAATTTACATGTAAAGCATTTTGTGGTACATCCCTACTGTATGAAAAGTGCTATATGAATGAAAATTGACTGATTGATTGATATATCTAAAGGTAACAAAATGTGGCAGATATGATAATATGATAAGATACTTTATTAATTTCACGGTGGAGAAATTCACAGTTTCAGGTTCTCAGAGAACACTCAGTAGGGGTACAAAAAAAAAAAAGATTGAAAGGTGTTTGCAAGTGAGAAATTAAAAATAAAATATAATATCTAAATATATATCTAATATCTAATATAACTCTAGAATTACTATACAAATAATGTTAGTGTACGGCAGATGGATGTGGTGGTCACAGGAGGTAGTTGTGGATTGACAAAGTGGATTATTGCACAGGTTATTATTGCACAGAAACCAGTTAATTGACAGACAATCACAAAGTGGCGTTGTATCGTCTGACAGCTGTGGGGATGAAAGACCTGGGGTAGCACTCCTTCCTACACTGAGGGTGTCTCAGTCATCCAGTGAAGGAACTGCTCAGCTCCTCTACAGTCTGGTGGAGTGGGTGAGAGTTGTTGTATATGAGTTGTCATGGAATGTTGCTGTTCAGTCGAATAGTTTGACGCATTTTCTCACTATCGTGACGTAAAGGGCTGCAGAGAAACATCTGAAGCAAAAAAGAGCTGTTTCACAACATTTGTATGCCTTTTAAAACAAAGTGATGTTAAAACAAACAAACAAACAAAAAAAACAACAACACTTTTTTAAGAAAGACGTGTGTCCAAAACAGCAGGGTTGGATCTACAAGGGGAAAGATACCCCTTAATTTTATGTTCTAAAAACTATACTAAAAAAAAAAAAAAAAACATCTCAGCACTATTCCTAAAAGTCTGTCAAAGTATTGAAATAAGTGAAGTAAAATTTATTTAGAGCATCTTCTAGAGCATCTTTCACAGAAAAAGGGAGGTCACAAAGTGCTTCACGAAGGGTCAATAAAATAAAAATGAAAAATTATAATAATAATATTTATAATACTTATAAATAACATGATGATCATAAAACAAACTCTAGTCTACTACAGATTAAAATGCTTGGAGGAAGAAGTGGGTTTTAAGATTGCTTTTAAAAGCATCGACAGAGTCCAAAGTGCATAAAATAAAAAATGAATTCACTACAAAATTAGAATTATAAAAATAATCTTGGGCCACTTAAATGCTTAGCTCTCCCTCTGCATCAAATGTGCAGAGCTTGTGTAATGAGCAGACGTCCTGCGCTAAACGGAGTCTGTAACCCAGCTTTCACCAGGTGAAGTCAGTTTACCTAACACAAAATTATCCATCCATCTTCTGCTGCTTATCCGGGTCAGCTCGCGGGCGCTATCCAGCGGGATCCCGAGGCGTTCCCAGACCAGCCAAGAGACATAGTCTCTCCAGCGTGTCCCGGGTCTTCCCCGGGGCCTCCTGCCGGTGGGACATGCCCAGAACACCTCAACAGGGAGGCGTCCAGGAGGCATCCTGACCAGATGCCCAAGCCACCTCATCTGGCTCCTCTCAACGCGAAGGAGCAGCGGTTCTACTCTGAGCCCCTCCGGGATGACCGAGCTTCTCACCCTATCTCTAAGGGAGAGCCCAGAAAAGCCTGCGGAGAAAGCTCATTTCGGCGGCTTGTATTCGCGATCTCATTCTTTCGGTCACTACCCAAAGCTTGTGACTATAGGTGAGGGTAGGAACGTAGATCGACTGGTAAATGGAGAGCTTTGCCTTTTGGCGATGTGTCCAAACTTCAAGCCCATTACCCAAAATATTCACATGTTAGTTGAACAGGACAGAGCAGTACAGCCAATAACCTGGAGGGGGTGAATTCAATTATAATGTGTGTGTGTGTGTGTGTGTGTGTGTGTGTGTATATATATATATATATATATATATATATATACACACACACTTCCTCCCAATTCCAAAGACATGCACTTGGGGAATAGGTTGATTGGGAACACTAAATTGGCCCTAGTGTGTGCATGTGTGTGTGAATGGTTGTCTGTCTGTGTGGCCCTGCCATGAACTGGCGGCTCATCCAGGGTGTACCCCGCCTTCCGCCCGTAGTTGCTGAGATATATATATATATATATATATATATATCGTGAGTTTGTTAACAAACACGGTCTATATTTGAAAGGTTAACCTACAGACAAACGAGCGGATCAGAGCAGGCCAAACTCATCTACGTCACAATGTCATAAGCCCCGCCCAGATCTGTGTATGGTACGCCCACGGGCTCATCCCAGAGGAAGAACAGCGGACAGAAGCTAGGTGATGCATTAGCCTACCATTCGGATATGCTCTTCGACAAATGAATCGGAATTGGCCGTTCACCTTCATCTTCATCCTCGTCTGATTCAGGGTCGTAGACGTACGGTTGTATCTCTGATGACATTTTATCAAATCCACAAACTTTACGGACTTTCCATCAACAGATCGCTGTGGGTCGACCAACACTCAGCTGAGCGTTTCCTTTCCTCTTCCTGTTTTTTTTTTTTTTTTAACCCCTCCTGGCAGTGTAAACAAGCTCTACATAAGACATTTAATAGTTTAATTATTTGTTTGCTTAGATTTTTGTGGCTGACAATTATTAGAACTCATTAACTGATTATATGTCTGATAAAAAAGAAAACTAAATAAACTATAAGAACATAAACACTATAAAACTTGTTAGATTATTATGACTCAATCACATTTTATTGGGATAGATCCAAGTTATAACAAAAGTTATGTCATGACATAGAGCTGTTTGAAATCTTATGTGACCCTTTAACATCTGACGTGTCTATGGTGATGATTCATTTTACATGTTCATAAAAATGCAACCATTTGCTCAATAAGTCAAATTTCTAAATGTGCTGAAAGAAGAGACCCTCAACTTTTTGTAGACATCTGTGCATGCTTCAGTGCACCTCCCCTCCCTGGCTGATCTGCCGATGAGATATAACATGCAAACAAACAAAACCAAATCACACACAAATCTACTTTCATTTCTTCTCAGGAGAGTTTGTGTTAAAAGATAAGTTGAGAACATGATGTCTAGTATTTCACTGATCTAACCCAGTTGAGATCAAATTGGGAATGAGTTTGACAACCCTTTTTTTGAGGAACCTAAGCCTACAATAAAGCTAATATAAAAGAAACAAAGAGAATTTTGGTTTCCTGCTTTTAAAAACATATACATTGCACCATAAATTCTGCATTGTATAGATTCTCATTTCTTAAACATCCATCAGTTTGATTGAGAGGATAAATATTCGGCTTTGTTTCAATGAGTAATGCTTAATTTGTCATTTGTCTCTTGAGCAATCAGACAGCACAACTCTTTTAGCGGGAGGGGAGGTGGGAGGAGACGGCAGGAGGAGGAGTAGGTGTGTATAGGATAGGAGGTAGAAGCTCCTGGACACTTCTGTCCTCTTGGGGGGGGGGGGGATTTTTCAGGTAGAACACAAACATGTATTTTTTGTTCTTTTTTTTTTTTTTAATCTAACTTTTGTTTAGCTATTTAGATGAAAAGTTACAAAAATATATATTTAGACGAAAAAATGTTAATATAATGTAACAAGTTAACGAATCGATTTCCAAAATGGAAGGAGTAGAAAGTACAGATAACTGCCACAAAATGTAGTGAAGTAAAAGTATGCTTTATTATTTTTACTTAAGTAGTTTTTGTTTTTTTTTTACATTTGTACTTGACTTAAGTACAGTAATGAAGTAAAAATACTTTTTTACATTCCACCACTGACCTTACATACTGTAGATGTTCAATTACTTGAACAAGTGTCACATACCACAGCGTTCATAGTCTGAACAGCTTTCCATTTTGAAACATGCGATAGCCCCTCCCACTGCCGGGTAGTGTCTGCACTGTCATTCTGTCCTGTTCTGTCTTCGTTCACTGACCTGTGCCCATGAATGTGCTTCATGACGTAGGGTAACAAAAGCAAAAGAGAAGTCCACACCTCTTGTTTTTACATGCACAGTGGAAAATCAACAAGCTAAAGTTAGATCACAAAAGCATAGCATGTCTAAAAAGCTACAGCTTTGGTACCTGATGGAGCAGTGAAGGAATTCGAGTCATTTCAGATCAGGTATAACTGGGCCAAGGCCGCGCGAGTCCCATGTAGTCAGTTCACTCTTTCAGCACTAATAAGATGTGCTTTATGTAATTACTGTCGAGAAGGGTGTGACAAATGGGAAGAAAAGATGGCAAACAAAGCAAACACATTTACAAGCTCTTTAAATCTCTAATTATATATAATTAACATCTAAGCACTGATGTGTTTTATACCTTTTATTGTAGTATTGTTACAAGTGAAAGTGTTCATGTTACAAATACCAAATAGCCTTTGTTTCGACCATTAATTCAATGAATAGAGCCTTAATGTAATGTCAGGATTTTAAAACATCGTCATCACATTGTCTTTCTTTCTGGTTAATGTTGTGACACCAAGAAAAATTAAATATTCTGTTTAAAATATTTGAAATTCCTTAACAGTTCATGTAATATTTGTGTTAAACTTATTTTATTAAAGCTGAAAATCCACAATCGCATCTTGATTGTTACATTCCAAATCCACTGTGGTTTGGACTGGACAGTGTGTTTGCTCTTTATCCAAATAAAAATGGCAGACTTTTTCAAAAACTGCTATTTTTTTCCCTCACGACTTTAACTCTGTGTTCTTTTACACTTGTGTGCCTACTTTTTTGGCTGATATTTTACCTACTGTGTATAGTAAAAAAAAAAAAAAGAGAGAGAGAGAGAGAGAGAATTTTCATGAATGAATAAATGCATAATTTGCATTGTTTTATTGACAGAAATGTTTTCAAAACCTGAAAATCACAAAATTGCATGGATATCACGTTTCACTACAATCTTTCCAATCCCAACAGATTAGGGAAATCATATCAATTTTCCTTTTGTCTTACAAGATTATAAGGTGCCCTTGAGCATACACTAAATTTGACTATGAGAGAAACTTTTTTTTCCATACTTTAAGACTTTCACACAAAATTTCAGAGAAAAAGTCAATTTTTTTAAGTCATCCCAGGTAACTACATTCACGTCTAGTGTTATCACATCAAACAAACACTAACCTATATTATAATGCTCAGTTGTTTTTCCCCATCTGTCAACATTCCAGGTTTTAATGGAAGTTTGCCAGCAGCGCAACTAGTCAGTACTTTATATTCCCAGTTATGCTGCTGTTGTCCATGAAGAAGGTAGAGCGGGTCGTCCAATAACTGAAAGTTTGAATCCTGCTCTGTCTCAGCCATGTGCCATTGTGTCCTTGGGCAAGACATTTCACCCACCTTGCCTCCATTGTCACTCACACTGGTGTGTGAATGTTTGGTGGTTTGGCATGAATTTCCCCAGGGCAGCTGTGGTTACAAATGTATTTTACCAGTGTAAATGTGAAAGCGAATGAATAATAGGTCAATATTAGGAGTGTCCAATCCTGGTCCTCGAGGGCTGATATCCTGCATGTTTGAAATGTTTCCCTCTTCCAACACGTCTTACAGTCATTATCACACTTCTGCAGAGCTTCATGATAGATTCATCCTTTGAATCAGGTGTTGGAAGAGGGATACATCTAAAACATGCAGGATACCGGCCCTCGAGGATCAGGATTGGACACCTCTGTGTAAAGTGCTTTAGGTGCCTTGAAAAACACTATAGAAATCTAATCCATTATTAGTATTATTAAAACACACCAACACCATTAACATAGTGAGGAAAATACAGTATTTGGCATATAACTTATGGTGGTTTGTAGCCTATTTATTATTGCAGAGAAGCAATGCAACTTAATTAAGGCTCAGTAGATTCTAGAGGTCAGAATGTGTAATTGATGAACAGTCTTGTGGTTAAACCAGTGAATTCAACAGGTGGATACATACTGAACAGACAGATGATATCAGTAGATTCAAGGAGGAGGAAGTTATGCTGAACAAATACTTGAGGTCACAAACTAGATTAAGTGAACATGTTAGTCAGTATACGGAAACGGGCCCAAAAATGGAACTAAGGAAAGCACTGATGTGAGTCACATCTGTATGCACTTACACAAAAGAATAAAAAATGTTAAAGGACAGAGACGAAAAACATGCTCTGTGCTTTTAACCGTGGAATATATCACCCATGTCTAATGAGTCACACCGGTAAGATTAGCTCTAGGTACGTCAGTAAAAACTGCATTTCATCAAGATGTGCAACATTCTTGAAATGGTACCCCTCCTTAACACTGCCTGCTTACCATGCCTCACACACGTTCAACAACATGTAGGCAAAGCAGGAACAGATACAGAAAGCCAATCAGTTTCAGTAGGTGTGCTTGTAAATGAAAACCAGTAGAACTAGCACTGTTATCAGCCTCTTTACTGCATGTACACACACACACACATATATATATATATATATATACATACATACACATATGTGTGTGTGTGTGCAGTTACATATCCCCCCCAAAACTGTATCAGGAAAAATTAAACCAATGAGGTCTTTTCATTTCGTGCTCTATTACTGAATTTAATATTCCTCCCTATTACTGCCTTCATATGTGTTTATCCTACTATGGAAAAGATAACACACAAATTAACACACTATCACATATAATGAAAAGAACATTTATTAAAATTATTGTATGTCAATATGTTCATGGAAAATCAGTAAAAAAAAAAAAAAAAAAAAAAAATAAGGAAACATAATGAGAATAAAGTAGGTATTAAAATCAAATAAACCAAAACACTGATCAAACTATCTTCTCAAGTGTCACATACAGTATAAACCAAACCACAATGTGACTGTGGGAAATGCACACAGGCATTTCATCTTCTAACGCGGTGGAAAGCCCCGGTGTGGTCCTCCCCTGCCTCGGAACCCTCCCCTATCTCCACGGAAATTTGGTCGGTTTCTCTCCCGTCCTCTGTCTCCGCCTCTGCCTGCATTTGGGCCACCACGCCCACCTCTGGGTGCTCCACCCCCGCGGTCTGACTTCAGTTTGGCAGGTGGAGATTTAGGCCGCAGCCTTTCTATTTCTTCGGTGCAGCCAGACAGATGTGAGTTAGGCAATCCAAAATGTGAGGCGTAGGCTTCTGGGTTAAAGTTACTGTTGGTGAGAGTTGGTCCCACTGTCAGCCAGCCTGTAACAGACGACGATAAAAAAATAAAAAGACAAGGGAAAAAGTGAGTGGAGATTACTAATACCCGGCTCGATCACACAACACTTTGCCCCTCCTGCTCATTGATACCCTGCCTACCCAAAGAGTAATGTTGAATTTGAAATTAAAGACAACTGAACAAGACTCAGTCAGTATGCATCATCAACTCTCATGGTTAAGTGTAGACAACAGGCTCCTGTTCAACACAGTTACATGTTTCAGTGACACTAGGGTTTTTTTCCTACTCAACCTGTTTTTCTTTGCAAATTATCAAATGCAGTTGAGTTCATTCTCATTTTATTAGGTCAGCAGATGATGGCCAGATTATGTTGCCACATCCAAAATCAAATGCTTTAAAGAGGACAGTTATCCATCATGCCATTAATGATTGGATTAATTGCCCCCTGAACATATATGAACTGAATGGTAAATCATCTTTCAAGTATCACTTGAGAATGCACTAAAATATCAGAACAAGTACTGTATGGAGGAGAGTGTGAGTTATACTCATGATGCTCATTAATGTAATAACTAATGCCATATTTTTCTGGTGATGTTTTATGCTTTTAATGGTTATTTGCTTTTAGATCTGCATTGTTAATAATGTAAATTGTGATTGTCATGTATATCATGTACTGTTTTGTCCTTCTGTGTGGACTCCAGGAACATTAGCTTGTCACTTTAGTGGCAGCTAATGGGGATCCTGTTAATCATTAAACCAGCCTAAACTAAATAACTGTCCTTTTTGCATCTTAACTTAAGTCTTAACTTTCAATCTTTCAAAAAAAAAAAAAAAAAAAAAAATGCAGTCATCAACTGTCCTAGTGGTAAAGAACGTGTGGAATTTGAAAGGAATTGAGTGAATAGTGCTCGAGAAAGTGGTTGGACAAAAATCTTGGACGCATTTAACAGCTTGAAAAAAAATTGGTCAATCATTTTCCAGGTTTTCCAGGACGAACCCTGATAACCCCACCTACCTTTTACATTGTTAAAACTGTACATGAAAAAACAAGCTCCTCAAAGCTTTGAAACAAATGACTCATTGTCCAAAAGCGTCGTAAAAAGTGTTTCAGTCTTCTACTCCGCTATGTCTGAGGGGTAATTATTGTAGTTATTTATAGAGCAGAGTTTTTACTTGTAGTGGAATATTTTCATCTACACTTTTTTAACTTTTACATTTTAAGAGCTTGTTTTATTTGAACATTGGTCTGATCACTCTACACAATAGGGAACATATTGTGATTTGATAGACCTCATTTGCATTTTAATATGGATGATGTAAGTGTAATTAAGCCCGGATAAATACAGAGGGTTGTGTCAGGAAGGGCATCCGACATAAAACTTGCACCAAATTAATATAAGAATCTGATTCCCTGTAGGGTAAAGCTGAAAGGAGATCATCATCATGTAAGTGTAATTAAAGAAGTATTTCTGGTGGAACGAGCTCATTATTGGGTGCATAGACAGTAAAGAATATTAAACTCACAATTCATAACAACTTCCTTGTTTATTAGTTACGAATGATCAGTAATTCAGAGTTTATTGAGGGAAAACTGTTTGTTAATAGTCTTGTAGGTGTAGAATATGGTTGTGAGAACCAAGGGAATAAGTGCTTTAATCTGACCAATAATAGTCAATATACCACAGACATGTTAAGTATGCCAATAAATGATAATGGTGGGCAACCTTCTATTAGTTAGGCTTATATCCATTGTTTGTTTAGACTGAGGAAGGTCTTCATCTCACCTGGTCTGATTGTGGAGTCTCGTCCAAACAGGTGCAGCCTCCTACGACCCAAACAGAAGTGTTCGATGATATGGAAGATCTCGACAGGCTTCTCCACATTTCCCATCTCAGGCTCCTCAGTGATGATCAAGTCAATGTCCACATTGGCATGGATGAAATCGCCATCAGTACTCCTGCGAACCGTACCTTTGATTCCCATCAGGCAATGCTCCTAAAAGGAATGTACAAACGGCTTATTATTAAATTAAAACATACACTGGTTTCTGTTTAAATTAATTATTTGTACTTGTTGTACTGACTTCTACTGTTTATAAATGGAATAAATGAATTGGATAAACAGGACCAATATCCCTGTATCTTACAGGCATGTTCTATCAAGCATCAATAACAACTTGTATTTGTGAGGTTGTCAGGTTCTGCCGATATGTTAGAGTCCTGTGGTCTTGATGCAGGAGATCAATCTCCCAATAGAAGTGAGTGGTTGCTTTCACTGGAGGACAACTCAACTAATTAAATGAAAGTCCATATAGGACTTCCTATCCTGGGGCAGCCGTGGCACTTAACCTCCCATTTTGCTCCCCAGTCGCCTGATATGGGAAGCCTGCTGCTCCTAGTCTGCTGTGTGTGGTGTGTTCCTGCATGTTCTAGTGATGGGTTAAAAGCAGACATTACATTTCAGTGTGTGGTGCATATGCTGTATATTAACAATAATCTTAATCAGTGCTCAAAAACTGTAGCTATATTGATATCTGTAATATTTATACACCATCAAAATATGGCCCATTATAAATAAAGGCAAATGTTTCATATTTCCAAAAGTCATCAAAAATCTAAACACTTAGGATAAACTTTGTAGATGTCATCCCAAGGAAGTTCCATGTATAATTTGAAATTAATCTGACTGGTAGTTTTGTCAGACAAGATGTTTGAAGAAATTACTAGAAGACAATGATGATGAAGATGACGCCGAACACAGCGCCTTCACCATAAGGCATGGCCTATTGTCCACTGAACTAAAAAAAAAAGGAAATCTGCATTGATTATGATTAATCCCAGTTTTTACTTTGGGTACTTGAGTTTGGTGTTTATACTGTACTTTAGTCCTCTGGAATACTGCTTTGGGGTCCAGTGCCTTGGTCTTTCCTGGGTTATTCTTGTTTGTCTTTATCCAACAGATATCCTCACACCGTCTGAATCCCCATTTCCTCAAACACTGAAAGAAATCAATCAGATCAAATAAAATAAACAAATACCAAACCATGTTATGTGTGTTTAGAAATACTCATCTACAAAAAAAAAAAAAAAAACATATATGGAAAAGGTCTGTGCATGTGAGCCTCACTAGATTCATAAACAGGAAAAGAACATGTGCATGTCCCATGTGATTAAGGCTAAAAATAACAGTAACCTTCCAACACAAAGAAACATGAGTGTGACTCTGTACCTGACAAAGTCCAGCCACATGTACGTCACACCAACAGCCGATAACCGTGTGACAAAGAAAATAAGGCCGTTTTTTCTAACAACCTGCTAGAGAAGATATTTCTGTAGAGGAGCTGAGGCTTGAATACATAGTCTTGTTTGAATAGATGTGCATCAAAAGGTGTTTAAGGACAGGTCTGTCATCAGCATAGTTCCAAGACATTGCTCAACTCACTTATCGGTTACATCTGAACTAACAGGTTTCCTGGGTGACTCAGCCTTTTGCGTCTTAGTTTCAATAAGCAGGAGACATAATCCACCACCTTCTACTACCTTAGAAAACCAGTTAAAAGGATAAGCAGACACAGGTTTGTTTCAGGTACTTTTTCTGAGTGGGAGGTTTTAAGTGAGTGTTCGACCACCTTACCATTCTACCCAGGTCCAAACCTTCCCCAGATCCACACCAGAGAAACACGAAGGAACGTAGGGCTGATATTTCCTCAATCTCTAATTTCATGATCTGTGAGAACAGCAAATATGAAACTCAGAAGTGAAAATAAGTGATCTACATTCCTTCAAGCCACCACTTTACTAGAATCCAAATGGTTTTTCTTTATATCTTCCTCTACAATCTCAATTGTAAGAACTAAAAGTGAAACATGCTAACCAGACATTATGTTAAATGCACACCGGGATACATACATCATCCCAGGTCCAAAAACGTTCCGTGTGGCTGATGCCCGATTCCCTGTAGTATTCTTCTAATGGAGGCTCAAGCAGAATAACATCGAATTTGCATTTAAGGTCCTGCAGGTCAAAGTGTTCTGGATCAGCCTGGAGGTACCTACGGTGGGACGCAAAAACCCAGAAGTTCATACAGAAAGGCTTTTTAAGTCTATGTAAACACGGGGACAATCAGGCTGACATCAAGTCCGCTCCGTGTGATTATTTAACATACATAGGAGGGGTGTTAGTGGTAGAGATGAGTTCATCCTTCAGTCTGATCAGCTCTCGCAGTTTAGGGTATTCTTCAAACCGGTCGGCCAAACCTGAGACAGAAAATATGATCAGACTGACAAAAACAAAACAAAACAAAACAAAAAAAAAAACACATACACACACATGAACACTCACCGACATCCCTGATGAAGTTTTGTGGCCTGTGACCCGTGTCCACAAAGTGCTGGCAGTAGTCGTTGTGAGGGTTTAGACTCTGAGTACCCTGAAAAGAAAGAATATGAATGAAAAAGAATAAGAAACAAGAGCAGGGAGAGAGGTGCAGGAGAAAGTATGAGATACATACATAAAACATTAAGAAAAACACATCAGTTATCACTTGTTTTTTCAACACAGAAACTTTGTAAATATAGAAACTTGGCTTCAGACATATAATGGCCTCTTTGACACTGTTATTATTCTCATTCCAAATAATGTGGCTGCAATCCTGTTAAACCACTTTGTGACATAGTTTTTCCCCTTCACATAGTTTTCGGTAGCGAGCTGTGCAGCCGCGATTAGCCAAAAAAACGTATAGTAAGTAAAGTATATAATGTCCTAATTTTGGCTAAATCCATCTTTTTTTTGTAAAATACAGCTAAACATTGTGTCAATTACACAAGTAGCAACATTTCTACATTTTGCCAAGAAACACGCAATGTGATTGGTCAATTGATGTAAAAGAAGACCTGCAGCAGCAAGGAACACAAGTGTAGCTAACCCCCAGCTTTTTTTTTTCTGCACACCCAAAACTCTGCTCCTACATCATAAAGTGGGTTTAATAACAACTTGCGTCACTTCAAACATATGTATGTATAGTGAAAGGACAAACGCTGGCATGTGCCCAGCTCACAACTGGTTCAAACCTGTAATTGCCACCTGTGAAACTCAGTGCACATGACAGGTTGATACCAGGTGCGTCATGTGACTGTCACCCACATTCCACCATGTTTGCCGCAGCTCAAGACGACTTATTCTGTATCAGTCTGTCAACTAAAGCGTGTCCTTCAGCCTTTCACAAGACTAAAAAAAGAGGTGTTTATCTTGGTATGAGATAGACATGAATAGCTGATGATTACTTGACAGATTCTTGAAAATGTTCCTGTTCAGCTCTTTGAAAAAATGTTGGCCGTCTACGTCCTTATTTACTGAGACTTTTAGTTCTTTAAACTAGTCAAATCAGTCAACTGTCCTGACCTACACTACCCCTGAACTATCAGAGTGGATTAAAATGCAGGGAAAACTAAATATCAACCTGATTGTCAGTACAGTTGAGGTGGAAATACTGCATTGTTCATTCTCTGTGACGTTTCAGACAGGATGTTTTGACACGTTTCTGTCTTTAGACTAAACTATCTCTGGGGACACAGACAAACACGTTTTATTAGCCAAATATGTTTGTTCTTTTACTGTTTTTAAGTACAGTTATGGTTAAAATGTATGTTAAATAGATCTATGTAATTATTTTAAAGCGCAAATGAAGAGTTTTTGTACTTTCAATTAAAACATCTTCAATGTAAACCAATTGGCAGAAAAATAAACACTGTAAATGTCTTGTTCAATGTGCTGTTTTCTTATTTAGCTAACTCAGGACTGTCGTTCATCCACCTAATCGCAGAAACAAAAAAACATTGAGTCACAGTAGGTATTCGTTAAGTCATAAAACAAATAAATCAAAGTTTCCAAACCTTTAGGAAAGTACTTGAGTCTTTGTAAACTTCCTCATATGGGTTGCTTTCATCGGGCTGCTGGACCTCCACCTCATCCTAACACACAAAAGAGAAATTTTTTTTTTCTTTTATTACCTTGTCATTTGCATGGAGGGACATGTGGTTGGCAGAATTTGATCATAAAGCTAATGTGAAAAACAAATGTACAATCTGGACCTGGAAAAAAACTGAAAACAAACACACACACACACACACACAAAACAAAAAACACTGTTATTGCTACTGTTATTATTGTTGTCATATGATTCATCCATCCCACAACCACAACATTCTCTTGAAATCTGATAATACCTTTTGTTGATTTAGAAAGCAGACATAACTATGTGGAGTGGCAGCCCGGTTTATTTGTACTCTGTAGATGCAAAAACCCACTGACATTTCAATGCTCTATTGAATTACACCTATAGAATGATGCACCTGTGATGAATGTACATGATACGCCAATGCACACCTGGCTGCTGGGAAGATACCTTCAGTTTCCGTGTCGGAAAGCGTCACACATTACATACCTATATAAATTAAATAAAAGCCCTTTTACCACACCCGCCAGTTATCTCCAGAATGTCTAACGTTTCCCGCAAGGTGGACGCTACGAGACTAATGAATGACATGTACCCTGAGGCACTACTCCCATTGCACCGAAAGAACATTGTAATCCCACTGTCACCACTTCCGCCTTCCAAAACCTGTACAACTGCCACTTCTGTATATGTACCGTATACTTTGTCTTACATATAAATATAATCCCATGGTGCATATGAGGGTCCGTAAATCAACATTGTGTATATGTGTTTTGAGTGTTTCTTGCACTTGTGGTTATCTGTTTGTTTTTGTTTTTACTTTTGTCTGTACATTTTATTCCCACTGACGTAGCTGACCTTAATGTCAATGAGACCCAGCAACGCATGTGTGTCCTCCGCAGTGGAGAAGAGTTTCAAATCAAATCAAATTGTATCTATGTAGCGCCAAAACATAACAAACGTTATCTCATGGCACTTTGCATATGGAGCCGGTGGAAAGAAGACTTTGAAGAAACCCAACAGAATCCTCCAGGAGTAAACATTTGTAACTGGTGACAGTGGCGGGATGCACACCTTTACTTAAAAAAAGAAAGAAAAAAGTCCACTGAAAAGGACATTATTGTATTTTACGGATTATAAGTAGCAGTTTTTTTCATAGTTTGTCTGGGGGGTGTGGCTTATACTCTAGAGCAACTTGTGTGTGAAAGTATTAACACATTTTTTATATCATTTCACGTTATTTTCACACTAAACCACAAGAGGGCGCTCTAGGCCTGTGTTGATGATTTCAACAAGGATGTAGAAGAGGAAGCCCCGCCTCTTCTACCTCTGGAGTGGGCGGAGTTGTTTCAAAGTGACGCCGAGAATGAAGATTTGATTCAGTGATTTGGAGTGACACTGATGGTTTGGTAAACGTGTTAGC